>JAKSZP010018552.1:0-159658 GCA_022478985.1 Massospora cicadina
ACTAGTTTCTATTATCTCATGGTCTGGCTTTCTATATGGCTCCTGCGTTAAGAAAGTAAGGGAGAAATTCCTTAAAACCGTTGATCCTACTGGTAGTAGGTTAGATTCTATTAAAAGGAAAGAGTTACTTTGGACCAGACGTAGCTAACTCTAGGAAAAATAGTTGAAGGGATATGATTTCCCTTGTCTGGATAATACAAGTATCTTCAAACGCGGGTTGAAGGAAGGTTACCAGTACCTGTCCCAAGGAGAAACATGAGCATGAAAGATACATCTGGTTGTGAAAATTCAGCTAGAAACTAGACTTTATACTAGCATTACCTACTTACATACATATTGTCAGATTATATAACAACAGTTATTGATTGCACACATCAGAACCTATGCAGTAAACTTAATAGTTACTTGGAGTAGCCCAGCTGAAATGTTATATTTAGCGCTCATTACTGAGGGCAGTTGAGTAGCCAGCTTTTAAAAGTTTAAACTTGGTGCTCACTACAAGGGTGGTTGAGTTTTCAGGCCAAACATAAAAGAAGTACATATCAGCATGATGTTGTAAAAGAATAAACTTAAAAAACTGTGGATAGATTTGGATACTGCTGACAATAATGTTCAAAACTTGGCGTCGCAACCTAAGTTTGCTAATTTGTATAAGCGAGTAATGAAAGCTGATAAGGAAATGGGACAAGTTGGGAATGAAGGCCCATTGGATGGGACTGTTTGAGATTGTCACCAAGTCAGTAATGGATGCCTATGCACTGAAAACATCTGTGATGGATGTATAGTGAACAGAGTTCATGCCAAATACTTAAAGTATTGGACTTAGGAGAAAAATTGCAACGTTTCTTTGGGACCGCTAAACCTACTAGCACTAGGTAAGTTCCATTGTGTTGGTTAAGTCTCAAGTGGACCGCTAAACCATAATGTTTAAATAAGTCCCAGGAGAGGGCCTCTGAACCAGAATAGTTGCAAAGAGAAAAGGTTGACCTCTGAACTACTTATAATAGTATAAGTCTCATTAAAATATATATATATATAATGTATAAGATAAAACACAAAGAAAAAACGTTAAGAATATAATTATATATGAAAATCTCAATTTTTATTTTGCTGCAATCAAAAGTATCTGGTAGTGTTCTTACTTATCATTGTGAGTGATGAGAAAGGGGATGAATGATGACGGGATTCAAGCAGGCCATGGTGTTTACAAGCTCACCCCAGGTTGAAACTGATACGCCATGAGAAGCTTAGGAGAAAAGACTTATGAAGAATTGCTTAGATTGAAAAAAGAGAACCCAACCTGTGGATGTACTGGAACCAAGGAATTGGTGAAGATGACTGATAATATCCTTTAAATGATGTGGAGTCATAGAAGCCCAACTTGAGGTAAAACTGGCTTTGCAAACCATACTATCAGCAAAGATGACCAAAATTCTCTAGAATGTCATGAGGCCATTAAAAACTGCGATCTGAGGAGGTGGCAGTGAGTAGGAAACAAAAAAGAAAAGACGCATTGCCAAAGATGGCAGAGATGCATTGAGGTCAGAAAATATTGAGTTCCGCTGAAGTCATATTATAGTAAGATTGCCAAAACATGACTATTATTAGAGGAAGCGTCCATTTCTAAGTTCCTATCTTTTACTGGTGTTAAAATCAAGATTATGAGAAGGCCAAAATCTCTGCTCCTGAATTAAGCCTCAACCAATTGACTCTCAAAAAATTATGGATGGAACCTTATCCTGAAGACGCCAAAAATAGGTTTGATCAGGAAGAATCACGCATATGAGAATTAATGAAACACTACAGGAACCCATCCCCGTTTCCTGAATCTCAAGAGGCGCCGTCCCCACTGCCGTAGTCATGAGGATGACGCAGTACAATGAGGGCACCATCCAGGCAATCAATCCAGTAGGCAGTAAAAGATCCAGATCCTATGGGCCACGAAGGTCCCTGAGGCATCATGTACCCACATGCCCTATAAATATCAACTCTTTCTAACAAAATAAAGTAGTTTTATATTCTCTCCATCTTTTTTGACCTTTCCGTTAATTCTCAGCTTCAAGCCCATTTTTGGACTTTGGTGACAGTCAAGAGAACTGTTACACTGAGAGAAGTGGTGCTCATTACAGGGGGCTTTGAGATGTCCTAAGTTAAAACTTTAATCATGAATAATGGTGAATACTAGAAGTCACTGAGATCAATCCACTGATCAGACAAGTGTTATTTGAGGGATTATTACCTCGTGGTATTAAGTGCCACCTACGCAGACCAAGAACTTAAAATTTCAGGCCACGTTCTAGTTCTCCCTGCTTCTGTTGACAGAAATCAGTATCAACTTCAGTAATAGAACCCTAACGGCATTGTTCAACGGTTAATCAATAGCATTTAATCCATGGGTACCCACTCCAGCCACTCCTGCGCCTTTTCCATGTCCTCTATCAAGTGAACTCTTTATACCTTGGCCCAGCTTCCAGTGGGATAATTGACCATGGGAACTGAGTACTACCTTCAGAACCTTGTTCACCCAGCTATTCATCACCTCCTCCAGCTAGTCAGGTTGCACCATCATTAAATCTTCTGATGTTGGAATTTTTTCCCATATTCCCAGCCTGATAGATTACCTGGTGTCGCTAGGGGAAAATTCCCTAAGGCAAAGTGAATCAGAAATTGGTTGGCCCAAGTTTCGGAGGAATTATATTTGGGGGATTTTGGGATATTCACCTGGTCATATCTGTCAGGGATCGATCCAGATAAATACCTAATATCTCATTGGGAGGAGTGGCTGATGAAATAGGGGCACCTGATAGTGATTAACTATCGTGTGCCAATTGAGACTGGTCGGGTTTCATCACTGACTGATTGAGAATGAGTAGTGAGTTGTGAGGCGAGTGATGCCACCTGCAACTAGTGAATCAATTGGTTGGTGGAGTGACCTGCCATGATGGTTAATAAGTCCCATTACCTAAGCAGGTCGCTAGTCAATTATAATTGGTTCACTTGGATCGATAGGAAAACGTTAGGAACATGTTTTCCAACTCTTTCCGTTTGAGGTCTTGAGGATGTCCAATGATGGAATCCTATCCAGGATGGGGTAGACCATTGCTGCCAAGACAAGGAAGGGTAATTCAATGGCAATGGCTGCCATTTCATCAAAGAGGTGTCAACTGAGGGTTAGACAACTGAATCCCCTACTATATAATTCCCTAGGATTTACTATAATAAAGAACACATTGAAAACAGCATTTAGGAAAACAGTATTATTAGTATTATTAATAATATTGTCGATTTGGTGTATAGTTAGACTATCTGCTTCCATTGTGATGTTCCATCTCAAGGATAATATTGCAGAAGGCAATAATTGGAAGACTCTCAGAGAGAAGAGTAGAGATCTGAGCGGGGATCTAGAGATGAAGGAACCACAATCAGGGATAGCTGCTGACTGTGTGTTGGGCCAAAAGAGACTGTCACCAGGGTATCTGGACAAAGATCAAGTGGACAGGAATATAGGGAACGAATTCCTATGAGTTTGACTTATTGAGTTTTTAAATTGGAAGTACTGGCCAAAGCGTTGGGCCTGATAATAGTTCAAACTCAACTATGGATAATAGTCTCCATACTATTATCAGATAACACATTCTATACAATGCGAGGTGCACAAGGAAATTGAACCTGTGCAGTAAAAAGGTTACTGGGTTGATGACCAATAATCAACCAAGAGTAAATTTTTACAAGTTGGTGCTCACTTAAGGGGTAGTTGAGTAAATAATCCATTATAATGTCGTATAAAGAAGAAATGTGCAAGTTGTGGACCAAGATCACCACTGTGAATCAGAATGCCTTAAACTCAATGGACCATCGGGAGTTTGTGGCCTAGGAAGAGCGAGTCACCAAGGTGTAGGAAGGAGTAAAAAATTTAGTCAACTTTGGGAACAAGTTACTTGGCAAAGTAAACTCGTTAAAGAAGAAAGAAGGAGACCTCGTTTGAGAGGTCCTATTCCTGAAAATGGAGCAAGAAGCGGATTTCATTTGTTTAAGAAAGTTTAGTGTGGATATCGGGAATTGATGAAAGAAGTAGAGGACTTGAAAGCCCACAGATGTGCATGTGAGCCCAATATGGCCAGCGATGCCAAAGAGAGAAGTCCTCACATGATACTTGGGAAGTCAAATACCCTGAGAAATATGCCACCCACCTTTAATGCCATTTTGGAGATGATGCCCAAAGTCACTTCACAAGTTAGCTGAGTAGCTGAACCGAGAGTATTAGCCTAAAATGACTTGGAGGAATTTAGAGCAACACCAAAATTGCCAACATTCTATTGGGATAATGCCCCAGTGTTTTTCCAACTATTTGAAATGACTATGAACGGATACAGGGATCGTCAAAAGGTGTTAATGGTCATGAACTGTTTGGACACAGACTGTCAGAACCTAGTGTTACCCCACTTGGAGGGGGACAGCTGGTCATGTGCCGAGGCTAAGGCGGCCATAATGAAGGAGTTTGGGAGTCCAACCCGCATGTCAAAACACAAGCAAGAATTTATGGGAATTCAATTTCATAAAGATGAGTCTCTTGCTAGCTTTGCAGATTGATTTTACCAGGAGTCGCAGATCCTAGCTGGATCTAAAGTGTTAGACGACTTTGATGCTAGATTTGCTTTGAATGTGGCCCTTTGGCCCTATTGCAAATTGCATTAAATGATGTCTTCTGTATTTGCGATGGAGATTACTACCTCGCAAATGGTAGACAACCTGAAGATTTTGGGAGCGACATTTGATGCTCCAAATAGAAGCTTCAAGTGTGATTCAGTCCAAAATCCAAATCCCATGAAGGGAAACGAAGGAGCAAAAGAGGTTACCAACCAAACTGTGCCAGGAAATAAGCCCAAGGAATTCAGATGGTTAAGCAAGAAAGAGAAGGTCTTCTTCCAGTGTGGCGGTTGGACATTTCGCTGCACACTGCAAAAAGTCAAAGGATCAGATTAACGTGGTCCAGGTCAAGGAGACAGCAGTAGCCAAGGATTCAGGAAAAGGGCCTGTTGCCTAGACAAGGAACAGTCTATAGTGGCGGAGAAACCTGTTCCTCCTAATATCATGAATGAAGTAATAGATATTAGCGATCTGTTTGTAGATGACGAGCAGGATCAGCTATACCAAGTGGTCAACATGGATATAAATGCCGTGACCAGATCTGGGGCAAAGAATATTGACCCCAAGATAATTTAGGAAGTTGCCTGGCCGTACGCCTGACAATTGGCGGAGAAGATTTGAACTGCTGAGAATCCTGATGAGTTATCAGACGTCTATTTAGATGAGGTCAATCTGTCAATCCCCCTTGGAGTGATAAAGGAATTGTTTCCTTAATTATTGGCACAGATTATTCATACCCTAGATTCGGCTAACAACGCCGCCATTCACTCAGTAAATACTATATTACAATACTCCAAGTATACATATATAGATATTCAGGTGAATAGAGTAAGGGTAAGGGCGGTTGTTAACAGTGGAGCGCCCATTGATATTGTGTCGACCAAGCTGGTGAAGAGGATAAAGATTCCTCAGACTTGGAACACAAGAGAGAATACGGAACAGCTGGGCTAAACATCACTGTTTCCTGAGGAGCGTATAGTGTGCTGCCACTATGATTGGGTTGTTGGTGGTATCCATGCCAGCGATAGTTTTGGCGAACCAAAACTATGATATCCTGTTCAGAACGGAGTTTCTGCGGAAGTATGGAGTTAAATGTAACTTTAAAGGATAATACGTTGATTATCCTGGGTCAGAAGTTACCATTGGTATACCAGAAGGATGGTGAAGCTCCATTTAATTAGAGATAACTTCATTAATTTGATATACAATGATGGCATTGTACCAATTTTATACCAATTAGTTGGTAGGAAGTGATGAGAGATGCTGGCGGAAATCCTAGAAAACCAGGGAATTCCATTAAGGATCAAGAAGGAAAGGAGCATACTGGCTGGATCACAAATAATAGTTGACACAGGGTTGACTTTAGAGATTCAGGAGCTGTTATATGGAAAAGTCAGAAGCCCCTGGAAGAAGTCCAGAGTGGAGCCATGGGTGGCTCTCAGGATAATAATGCCAGGCCATGGAGAAATACAAGTTCTCTTAGAGAATTTGAGCGAAAAACTGATGAAGATCAAGAGGAATCAGATCATCACATTTATATATTTGATCCTGATGGCAGAATTGAGACAATTCCACAATTTTATGGTCTCTCAATGAAATGGGATTACCAGCCGGGGTGGCCAAAAGTATCAACCTATTGGTTTATTTGGAGCAGCTCGCTGATCTGCCGGAAGGACAGAAGGAGGAGGTGCTTGAATTATTTGAGAAGTATCAGGAAGTGTTTGCTCAGAATGACCATGATTTGGGATGCACATGAGATGTAATTCACAAGGTTGACACCGTGGAAAATCTACCAATAAGGATAAGACTGATCTGAAGATTGAAGGCCACCAAAGTGGTAGTGGAGGATGAGATCAGCAAACTATTGAAGCATGGGCTTCTAGTTCCATTGTCAAGTCCCTAAGCGAGTCCAATTCTGATTGTGAAGAAGAAGGATGGATTGAACCATGTGGTGATTGACTATTGGAGGCTGAACAAAATACAAAGAAGGATTTTTATCCCCTACCAAGGATTGACAATGCATTGGATTGATTAGGAGAAGTGAAGTATTTCTCCACGATGGATCAAATCTCGGGATACTGGCAGATGACTTGCCAGAAGAAGACCAAGGAAAATGTGCGATTATTACCGCGCAGGGGTTATACCAGCTGACGAGGATGCCCCAGGGTCTTTGCAATGTGCCCGCGACGTTCCAGAGGGCCATGGAAGTGATATTAAGCGACCTGAAGTTGTTGTGCATCCTGGTATATCTGGACGATATTAATGTGTTCAGTAGACCGTTTACTGATCACCTCCATTACTTGGAAGAAGTTTTTAAGAGACTGTCTGCGGCTAACCTGAAGATCAAGCCAAGGAAGATATACTTCTTCAAGAAAGAGTTGAAACACCTGGGATTTGTGATCAACGCAAATGGATTGCGGCTGCAAACCCAGAAGATAGCAGCTATAGAGCACATGACTGTGCCAAAGAGTGTCCAAGACATCCAAGTATTCCTTGGGATGGTCAGATACTATAGAAGATTTATTTGGGATTTCGCCCAAATAGCCGAGCTTTATTTCATTTATTCAGGATCCAAAAAAAGGATTCATATGGAATGAAGTGGCCCAAGACTCCTTCGATAAGTTATGACAGTATTTTATAGATTTGCCAATTCTGAAATATCTGAATTTTGATCAGGAGTTTATCATTCAAACTGATGCTTTGTTGACAACAATCAGCGCTGTACTGAGCTAAGTAGACGAACTTGGGGATGAGCATCTGGTGGCATATGTGAGCCGGACACTCTCAGCTGCTGAGAGGAACTACACTGTGACTGAGCGTGAATGCCATGTGGTCATTTACGCATGTAAGCAGTTTTGGGTGTATGTCCATGGAATGCACTTTAAAGTGGTGATGGACCACTCTTTGCTGCGTTGGCTGCACAATTTAAGAGAACTGAAAGGACGAGTGGCCAGATGGGCACTTAAGCTTCAGGCTTACAATTATGAGATAGTCCACCGAGTGGGGGCTTGACCAGAACGTGGATGGCTTATTGCAGTTGCCAATGGTCCAGTTGGTATACCCGCAGGCAGATTAACTATTCCAGAGAATGGTCGAAGGAAGAATCGAGGACAAGCCTCAAGAAATCCAAGGTGCGCTTTGAAAAGCGATGGAAAGCACTGAGACTAAGGATGGACAAGTATTCAAGATTATCAATGGGAAGTGGCTATTATTCCTGAAACCGTCAGAAAGAGCAGCAATAGTACAAGCAGCTCACAAGGTTGTTGGGCACAGAGGCCTGAGAAAAACAACCAACCATATTTGCCAGTATTATTACTAGGAATCGATCAACTACAATGTCACGGATCATCTGGCTTATTGCGTGGAGTGCCAGCTGCATAAACCACACAAGAACACAACTGGATACCAACTGGTCCAACCTGGATTTTCTGGCACACAGTGTCCATTGAAGTGATGGGACCGCTGGCAATGAGCACAGGGGGAGACAAGTACATCATAGTAGCCATCGACCATCTGATGAGATGGGTTAAAATGAAAGCTCTAACCAGAGTTGACGCTACCAGTACTTCGAGATTCATCTTGGATCAAGTAGTATACTGGCATAATTGTCTGCAAACCCTACTGAGCGACAATGGGACCGACTTCACATCTCATGTGATCCTGAGGCTAAATGAAATAATGAGGATCCAAGGAGTTGTGTCAGTACCATACCAGCTGGAGACAAATGGACTGGTATAATAGGTTAATGTGACGCTGGCCGCAACGCTGAGGAAACTAGTCGCAGGGAGAACTTCCGCATGAGGAATGTACCTGAGTTTGTGATGTTTGCCTACAACATTAGTCATCACACGGTGACAGGAAAGATGCCATTTAAATTACTTTTGGAAGAAAGGCTGCGTTGCCACCAATATTATATTTGGTAGTAGAGCTGACGTTGGGGATGAGTACTGAGCAATACTTCAACTGACTGATGAGTATCCTGATTTATATGCAATTGCAAGCATTTGATACAACCTTGAAGAAAAGGATATGAGCGAAATTGATGGATGACAAAAATTGACCGGCATTAGAAGAATATTGAATAGGAGAAAGAGTCGCCTATTGTGATATGCATGGTTTCAGATGAAGAAACAAATTGGATGAGTTGTGGTCAGGTCCTTTTGAAGTAATCACCAAGATGATGACCAATTCTTACTCCATCAAGAATCTCTTGGATGGAAGAGTTGTAAATTGAGTCCACGCTAAGTATCTAAAGTGGTGGATTGAGGAAAAAAATAAAAGAGTTTCCGAAGGACTGATGAACCATTAAGTTGGTCATGTCCTGATGATTAGGTCAAGTCAAAAAAAGGACCTCTGAACCAATCTAGATGTTTAATTCCAAAAAGGACCTTTGAACCATGGAAAACTATAAGGTTTAAGTACCCAGGACCCAGTTTGGGGAAAAGATGGACCTCTGAATCAAAACAAGGTCAAGTCCCATAGGAAAAAGAAGAATAAAGATACAAAATTGATAAAAAATATTGGGAAAAAAAGCCAATATATTTTTTATAAATTTTATATTGGTCATCCTCAGTACGGGATGATTCCGCCTATGTCACCTCTTGGGGGAGTGAGGATGGATCGCGGTAGGAAAAAAGCCCATCAAAATCAATATGCAATCAGACACTTGCAAGGGTGAGACCTACACAAAACCACATTCATTGAGCAGATGCTGAGCCCTGAGAAAACATGACTAGGGGAAGGGAAATTGAAATGTCAGAAGATGCCAATCATGAAATCCTGGAGCGGGGAGGAAAACAGCAATAGAGAAAGAGGCAATCAGCAAATAACTCTGAGTAATCCCAATAAGGCACTGGAGCTGGAAGACTTGTCTTGGGCGCCTGCCGACAGGCTTCATTGAGGACACTGGACATGTGAGCTGGCAGTGAAGAAGGAATACTCAACGGGGGTTGTCAAATCATGCCCCTGATTAACGCCATCAATGGAAGATAGCAATGGGAAGCTCCGGAGAAAAGGTAGTTTTGCAGAGAGCAGATTGCATCCTGAAAATGGCAACTATGGGCTTCACAGAAGCTAAAGCTGAATGACCTGTGGAAGCTAGGAGAGGCTGGAAGCTTTGTCGACCAACTTTGAAGAACTTGGCCAGCAAAGCGAAGAGCATAAGCAGCAGTATTCTGATACAAAAGGTTGTCCAGATCAGAGGGATTAAACAATAATGTCAAAGCCTTGGTGACTTGGGCCCAGAGGTCAGCGTTGGGGAGCTCAAAGTGTATGCTGTTCCTGATTGAGAGCTCAGAAACCAGTACAGCGGGTTTGTAGAATTGACAGAGTCAGAAGAGGAATTCAGGAAGAAAGTCCGACCTGGCCAAGAACAAACAATCCAGAGTGAATGGCATGATCTCCAGAGCATTGACAATGATGTTCAGAGCATCAGCAAAAGGAGCTGAATCCAGGAGGGTTTTAAAGTCCAACTCGGGAATTGATTGCAAGGGAAGAGTCAGCTGAGAGTTGTTCAAAATGATGGCAAGCCTGGTTTCAGAGGTATTGGTTACCGTTTCCAGTAATTCAATGGAAGTACTAGCCGCTTGCACCAGACTAGGCGTATGAGTCATGGAAGGACCATAGAAGAGGTTCTGTTGAGCATCCCAACTCATCTGCTGGAAGAGATGGAGGTCTGGATCAGACAGACTGTTGAGGAGCTGCTGGTAGCGAAATTCTGAATTTGGCATATGAGCTGGACTAGAGGGGATGTCAAACTTATATAGAAGTTGACATTATGCACTCTATAATCCATTAGGCTCCAATTTTGGGGAACTTAATCTCAAAACTTAATGAGATAAGCTTTCTGAGGGAAGAATTAAGAATGACTTACAGCCAAGAGGTTATGAGCAAAATAATGAGGGTGAATAGAAATAAGTATTTTTAATCAAGCCACAGAATGAATATTGATGGTAAGAGTCTCCTATCTAGGATGAGGAGAGAATCAGGAATTCAAGGACGCCGGACCAAGTCTCCTAAATATGACAAAGGGTCATATACCCTGACGGGGATAAAACTGGATCCTGGGACTAAGATTGTCATGAGTAAATTGATCAGCCCGGCACAACAGAAGGTCTTGGGGACCACGCTCTGAGTAGGCAGTAGCAAGGAGGAAGAGGAATAACTATGTATGCCAAAGGTTATCCCGAGCAGTGTTGAGTATTGATGAGTGTACTCCACTTGAACCAATGAGGTATTTGACCAGGTGTCCAAAGCAGTGTTCTCATGCCCCAGTCCTTTTCTCGCTGGAATTCTAGGCAAGAGGGGGGATGTGTTGGGATTTTTGCCCATATTCCCAGCTGCTAGATTACCTGGTGTCACTAGGGGAAAAAATCCCTAAGGCGAAGTGAATCAGAAATCGGTTGGCCCAAGTTTTGGAGGAACTACGTTCAGGATATTTTGGGATATTCACCTGGTCATATCTGTCAGGGATTGATCCAGATAAATACCTAATATCTCATTGGGAGGAGTGGCTGATGAAATAGGGGCACCTGATAGTGATTAACTATCAGGTGTACCAATTGGGATTGGTCAGGTTTCATCACTGACTGATTGAGAATGAGTAGTGAGTTGTGAGGCGAGTGATGCCACCTGCAACTAGTGAATCAATTGGTTGGTGGAGTGACCTGCCATAATGTTTAATAAGTCCCATTACCTAAGAAGGTCGCTAGTCAATTATGGTTGGTTCACTTGGATTGAGAGGAAAACGTTAGGAACATGTTTTAACTCTTTCCGTTTGAGGTCTTGAGGATGTCCAATGATGGAATCCTATCCAGGATGGGGAAGACCATTGCTGCCAAGACAAGGAAGGGTGATTCAATGGCAATGGCTGCCATTTCATCAAAGAGGTGTCAACTGAGGGTTAGACAACTGAATCCCCTACTATATAATTCCCTAGGATTTACTATAATAAAGAACACATTGAAAACAGCATTTAGGAAAACAGTATTATTAGTATTATTAATAATATTGTCGATTTGGTGTATAGTTAGACTATCAGCTTCCATTGTGATGTTCCATCTCAAGGATAATATTGCAGAAGGCAATAATTGGAAGACTCTCAGAGAGAAGAGTAGAGATCTGAGCGGGGATCTAGAGATGAAGGAACCACAATCAGGGATAGCTGCCAACTATGTTTTGAGCTGAAAGAGACTATCACTGAGGTATCTGGACAAAGATCAAGTGGACAGTAATATAGGTAACAAATCCCTATGAGTACGACTTATCAAGTAAGAATTGGAAGTACTAGCCAAAGCGTTGGGCCTAATAATAGTTCAAACTCAACTACAGATAATATTCTCCATACTATTATTGGATAATACATTCTATACAACGCGAGGAGCATGAGGAAATCGAACCTGTGCAGTAAGAAGGTTACTGGGTTGACAACCAATAATCAACCAAGAGTAAATTTTTACACCTGACAACTGGGTTCATCCAAACCTTGCATTCCCATGTCATCAACTTTTATAATGCAGCTCCTCCTTCATCTATGACAACCGAGATGCCATTATCAATAACTGCCAAATTACAACAAAGCCTGAGGCCAAATTGCGTTTCTGGAAAGTGTGATTTCTGGCTACCTCAAAGATCAACTTCATCAGAATATTCAACTCCTTGAGGCTGCTGGGAACCATCGCCTCCACCAAGTTTAAGATTTGGTGAGGACCCTACAAAAACACTATTGCGAGCTCGCCTCTAGCGACTACACCTCTGGGAGTGAAGGACATTAAGTTCCTGTTGGATTAGATAGACCAGAAGGTCCCCAGGGACCTTGAGGGCCCTCAGGTCCCACAGCACCCACTCCCTAAGGCCCTGAAAACCCCTGGCAAAAAGATGTGCTAGAAGTCTTGGCCACCTTACATGATCAAATCCAGATGTAGTAAAGTGATGCAAACTCTGAGTAGATGGGGTCCGCTTTAACCCTAGGGTCTCCATTAAGGCATTGTTGGATGAATAAATAACTTAAGCACTCTCTATAAGCTTTTCAATAGCTCATCTCTCAGATTAAACAACCCTGCCAAGGGTTTGAGACCCGTTTGGCCATCCTTGAGAGACAGCTTCTCCTTCAGGGTGCTAATATTCAATCCCTAAAAGAGCAGGTTGTGCATAAGGCTTCCATTTTCTCCCTCAACCAAAACTGGGACAAAATTCAAGTGGACCCTAAGGGCCTAAAGCGAAGGTTGGACCATCAGGTCCCCTGCGACTATGTGGAGACTGAGATCCTTGAGACTGCACCCATTCCTGGCGTTAACGCCCTAACCATTCCTCTTGTAACTAACTCTAAACCTAGTTTAAGGAGAGGTTCACCCCTGGCCAGGAAAGCATCACCTCTTTCCTGTACGCTTATGAGAGCTTCATGGAAGAGGCCACCAACCAGCAGAAAGTGAAGCATATCCACTCCTGCCTTGACAGAACTTCTCAGGAGATCATAACTCCCCACTTGAAAGCATGCAACACCTGGGAACAGGTTTGTATGTCCTTAATCCAAGAATTTGACAGCAATCAAACCATGGCCAATCAAAAGCAAGCATTCATGGGTGTCCAACTGAATAGATGAGAGAGCCTCATGGAGTTTACCAGCTGCTTCTAAGAACAAGAGCAGCCCTTGGTTACCACCAATCATATTATCTTAGATGCTATCACTGATGTCATCTTACATTGGGATCTTACCCCAAGGTTTAATTGCATATGATTGTTTGGAAAAACTGGTTCACTTGCATTTGAAGAATCAAGTAATTAATCAACGAGATCCCTTGGTTGAACCTGCACTCCAAGGTTACCCCTTCAAGTTCCTCCAACCATCCTCAAGTCCATTTGGTCAAAAACCAGAAAAATCCTCGACATTAATGCACCTATTGCAATGGTCTCCATCACAGCACTAAAACATGCTGGAAACAATTTTCCAAAGAAGGTGAGAAAAGGGTTGTCAGCATAAAGGACGAGGCACTCCATGCTGACACCCTACCACGCCTCAATAACCATCCATAACCTTGAATAAACCTGGAGCTATTGTACCTGAAGAAGACTTTTTGGTGCTCATAAATAAAGAAATTGCCATTGCTTACTCTTCTTATGATGACTATTCATATTTCTCATGCTACCTCCCCAGTTTGTAAGCCTGGTACCTGTGTTGCCATTTGAGTTCACAAGATTCATGTTCTCCCATCATCGACAGTGGTTCCCCATGAACGTTACATCATTTAAGCTAATGAAGCGTATCAAAATTGCTCAAGACTTGCCACAATATATGTAGTATGGCACATTTGGCTCACAATGTACCCGATCTATAGAGGCCTATTCTTCCCTACCTATCCTCTTTGAGAAGCTTGCCATGAATATCCCCGCTATCATTATGGATAACCCCAGCTATGACCTACTTCTTAAAACTCAGTTTCTTTGAGACTACTCCACACTAGTACACTATGACGACAGACTTTTATCTCTACTGGGGCATTGGGTCCCCCTAATCTTTGAAAATTCCCACTACTTTATGACGGAGGTCAAGGCCTGAGCTTGCCTTCTAGAGAGTGAAGGAAAAATGATCAGCTCAAATATTACATAAGGGGCTTTCTGGTCTAACTGCCCCATCCACTGTTGATGGACAAGAAGAAATGCTGAGCTACTTACCAATGATGACCTCTCCTCTAAAGTCCCAAGTCATCGCCAACCTCCAGGTCTATATTAAAATCCCCTCTGGATACCTGATGGAAATCTGAGGCCTTAATAACACATCCGTCAGGGAGGCACTAACCTTCCCAGGAATTCTATACCAAGCTTATGCCAGATCTATATCAGTGCTGTTAGTTAACCTTACCAACAAACCCAAGGTAGTAGGCCCAAATAGTCCCACCGCCTATGTCCGTCTACTACCAGTGGAGGCTATCAATGATGTCCATAGTCATGGGAGCCTAAGGGACTTTGTGTTGGAGAAGCCCTCATTAGTGGCCCTAGTTGAAACCAATATTGTAAAGGGTGTTACTGAAGACCAGCTCAGGAAGTTCAAAAACTATTGGAGGATTATTCAGACCTATTTTTGGCCTCATCCTATGACACTGGATGAATGAACAGGGTCCTAGATCATGTGGAGATGGGGGACGCTCCCCCCTAAAGGTCCTGATCTTACTAAAAGAGTAAGGTTGAAAAAGTGCAGATGGCGGTGGAGCTTATACAACTACTTGAAGCTGGACTCAGTGTATTCCCACAGCTCTTTTACTTCTCCCCCTGCTGGTATGGAAGGAAAATGGCAGGCATCAGTTGGTGATGTAATATCATTGGCTTAACTTATTACCAAGAAGTATAGTTACCCTTTTCCCCAAATTGACGACTCTTAAACTGCTTTCCAGATTGCAGTACTTTTCTGTAATAACCTTGCCAGTGGTTTTGGAAATTAAAACTTGCCCCTAAAGATTGAGCTAAGTGCACGCTCATAGCCAATGTAGGACTATTTGAGCCCATAAGGATGCCCCAAGGCCTCTTTATCATGACGACCACTTTTCAGCGCTATGAACAGGAACCATAGGGACTTGAAGTTTCATGTTTTTCATCTTCCTTGATGACATCTTTGTCTTCTCACGAACTTTTAATGAACACATCAAGCACCTTCAGAAAGTTTTAAATCAGCTTTGGAAGGCTTTGATGAAGCTCAAACCCTTGAAGTTCACCTTCTTCCAATCAGAAATGGGTTTTAGGACACAAGGTCTCAAAAGTTGGCATCCAGCCCATAATGGATAAAGTTGCTGCCATAAAGATGTTGCGCCCTCCAGAGCCTGAGGGATACACAGGTTTACTTGTCATAAAGGGGTACTATCTTCAGTTCATCCCTCGGTTTTCCAATCTCAATGGACCTCTATACCACCTCCTGCAGAATAACGTGCCTTTTAAATGGCAGCTGAAACAAAAACAGGCTTTTAATGCATTGATGAGCGCTCTTTGTACTAAACCACTTTCTAGTCCACCCACGTTTTGACCAACCCTTCTTGTTGTTCATGGATGTGATCAATGTTGCCATTGAAGACATCATAGCCCAAAATGACAAAAATCAGGTTAACCACATAGTAACCTATTTTAGCAATATTCTGGGTAAGGCTATATGGAACTGTAGCGTTACCAAGTGGGAATGCCTGGATGCCTTGCTAGCAGCTAAAAATTTTTCAGCCCTATCTCCATGGCACCTACTTTACCATCATCACCAATCATTCCTCTCTCCGGTGGCTCCAGAAGATGAAGGACCCAGATGGCCGTTTAGCCAGATGGGCCTTAAGACTACAGAGCTATTATGTCACCATTGTTTATTGCATGGAAGTAATCCACCAAAACGATGATGGCCTCTATAGGAAGCCAAAGCTAGCTGCTTTAACCCCCAAGGAAAACTAATTGTATGATCTGATTGGTCAACCTGATAGTTGGGAGTTAGAAATGCCTGAGGTCCAAGCTGAGCTCGGAAAGATGACTTGGGACATATTATCAAGGATAGGCTGCTATACAAGAGGGTCAGTAAAAATTAGCTCCACTATGTCCGCCCTTCTTCCCAAATTGATGTTATCCTAGAGGGTCATACCACTGTGGGACATGGAGCGCTTAAGACTCACGAGTGGTTGAAGTCACAATGTTATTTGTACCAAATGGTGGAGACCATTCAAGGGGTCCTAGAGGTATGTATGACTTGCCAATCCTAAAGACTGGTCCAGTCCTTAATATCAACACTCATTCATTGCCCCAATGTGACCCTTCAATGTCGTTAGCATTGATGTGGTAGGACATCTTCCCATTGGACTGCACAGCCATAAATATATCCTCCTAGCTGTGGATCATCTAATTAAATGGGTCAAAGCAACTTTATTCCCCACAACCACTGCAAAAACCATGTTTCTCTTCCTTATTCAATATATTTTACCCAGCATGGTGCCCACAAGCTTTTCTTTTAGACAATAGGTTAAATCTCACCTTGTAGGTAGTCCAAGAACTTACTTTGTAATTTTATCCTAACCAAAGTTTTGATAATGCCTATAACCCATCCACTAATGAGGCAGTGTAACGTGCTAACGTAACACTAGTTTCTACTTTATGAAAGATGGCCGCCTCTGACCCTGCTCGCTGGAATCATTATTTACCCAGCACTTTTCTTGACTACCACTTAAGCTACCACCGAGTCATTAAGATGTCCCCCTTTGAAGCTCTATATGAACGTGCTCCACGGCTCCCAAGTAGCATTCAGCCTTTACTTGAACCCTTCACTCCTAAGGACTCTGGTCTAACAATTAGGGCCTTAGCTGAT
The DNA here is from genome assembly GCA_022478985.1 of Massospora cicadina. Lineage (NCBI taxonomy): Eukaryota > Fungi > Entomophthoromycota > Entomophthoromycetes > Entomophthorales > Entomophthoraceae > Massospora > Massospora cicadina. The sequence continues at coordinate 16,964 of JAKSZP010018552.1, forward strand.
TAAATTGTTAATCTTCAAGCCCTAGCCACACAAGCATTGTCACCACCACTGGAAGGGAGACATCCTGATTTAATGTTGGCGACCCTCCTTACCTGTTTTTCAATTAGGTGATCTCATTTGCTTTTATCACCATTGATCTGGAGGTTGAAAGAATAAGCTCAACATTCTTTTGGTACAGACCTTATAAGGTTTTAAGGTGAATTCTGAAAACTCCATTGCCAATGTCAGTTAAGGGACAGTGGTGAATTTGGTGCATGGCCAGTTCCTCCAGCCCTATACTCCCCTCTTAACAGTATCTTTAGGGGGTGTTGTCAGGATTTAAGATGACAAGCAAGCCAAGATCCCTGCTTCCAAATTGATCCTCAACCGATTGACTCTCAAACCAGTTCAAATTAAACCTTATCCTGAAGGCACCAAAGCTAGATTCAATTAAGAAGCATCACACATATGAGAATCGATGGAATCACCTTCAGAAATACTAGCCCCACTTCCTTAATCGCAAGAGGCGCCTTCCCTACTGCATTGGTTAAGGGGATAACGCAGTACAATGTGGTCTTTATCCAGGCAATAGATCCATAAGGCAGTAAAGATCTTGATCCTAAGGTGCCATGAAGGTCTCTGAAGCACCATATGACCTCACGTCCTATAATTATCGATGCTTTCTAACATAATAAAGTAGTTTATATTCTCTTCATCTTTTCATTTTTGATCTCTACGCTTTTTTTCAGCTTTGAGCCCATTTTTGAACTTAGAGACATTCAAGAGAACTGTTACATCAAGAGCTGTATAATCTGGTCAAGTGGGGGTAAGTTGGAATTTAATATGACTATATAATCCTTTTGATCAGATATAATATATCTGCTTGCCCACTAAATGACTAGACCATCTAGTGGATGTAAGAGTTATCATTTTATATTATAATTGTTGTTTATGTGAAATATGATTAACGAATATTAACTATTTACTAAGATTTGATTCTGACAGGTTACTAATGTTTTGTCAGGGTTGATATTCAACAATAAACAAGTAGTTAGATTATTGATTTAACAATTGATAATTTAATTTATCTTGTAAGAGTCAATAAGAGTTTGTCACTAATTGATTGGGGTATATTGATTAGTTACTGGGCGTTGATATAGCTTTTGTTGACAGCAACTTGCAAGTTAACTTTTTTAAACAACGTGAACTGCTACTAATAAGTAAAAGTCCCATTACTTAAGCAGGTTTCTTTCTTAATGAGGTTAATCTGCTGGGGTTGAATGAAGCATTGGGACACACTACCTCTAAATTCAACTTTTGATGGATTGTTAACTAGTTGCCGGTGGATACCAACTATGTGGATGGATGAGCAGATGCCTCATTCATCATTGAGTGATTCGTGGAGGGTTAGTTTATAAGTGACGGCTGATGTTTCAAATAGGGACGCCAACAGAAGAGTTGGGCGCTAAATTCCTCAATATATTTTCTTAATATTTTTATTAAAAAACATATGTTTTCATAGGACATTTATTTTAGATATTAGTTTCCCTTATCTGATTGTCTGGCAGTCTCCACGTTTCCTGCATTAAGAATAAAAGGGATAAATTCCTTTGAGAACTGCTGAACCTACTGGTAGTAGTGTTAAACTGTCTTAGTTTAAGTGAAACCTTGACTTTAGGGTTTGACATAATAATTACTTTAATTGATGTCAACTTTACTAATAATATTATTGACATCAGTTAACATTACTATTCTATATTTAATTGGGGCTAAAGCTTAATATTATTAGTATAATTTATCTAAAGATGCTTAAAAATCTAATGCCCAAAAACCCTAGTACTATTATATTTTAAGCAGTAGCAACTTCCATATTATCAAAGAGTTTATGACCTAACAAACTCTGGATGAATTGTACCGTTAGTGATCCATTATCCAATGAGATAGGGAAGAATTCCCAAGCCAAGTTCTTATGAATCCTGATATTATTTTTAAGGTTGTATTCATAATTTAGCTACTCTACTCAACTCTGTAACTACCTCAAGCCACGTATTATGCCTTATCACCTATTGGCCTCTCTTTAACTCTATAAAAACCACTTAACTTTGTTACCATTATTTGATCTCAGTCTAGTATTCAACAAGGAATTCTGATCTACTCCAGCTCTAAACCTAGACTGTGACATCGCCTCCTGCATTCCAAAATCTCACCACTCTTACACGTGTTATTTTCCTAAAGCTCATCACATTCTTGATTCTCCCTTGGTAGTTTAAATAGTTTTGATCTTTTTCTTAATAAAGTACTTTTTATAATCCATATTTATTTTTAGTTTAAAGTCTAATTCTCTTTTAATGAAATCTCTCCAGACACCAAGAATTGTTAGAAACCTATGAACCTCTATAAAATGTTAAGTTTTACCCAATTTTTCCTGCCTGGAGCCTTTGAGTAGCCAATTAGTCAATAAATCACCCTCAGCTTGTTGCCAAGAGAGTGCAAAGCCAAGATTTGGTTCTCACTACAGGGGCAATCTGAGTTACTACTGTGAAAATATTGATCACCCTTAGGACAACACAAGAAAATAAAGTATAAAGCAGGAAAAAAGCCTCTCTACATTGCAGATATGAACTCAGTCTACTCCTGGGAATTTGGCCAAAATTGAGCTTACCAGGATGTCACAAGTGCTATGGATAGATTGAGCCGTGCACTAATTGAATAATGATGACAGAAATTAAAGAAGTGTAAAGTAAAGTTGATGTGTATGCAATGTGCACTATTGTAAAAGACAGCTTGATATAGTCAATGATCATGCTGAAGATGCTGTTAAAAGAACAGAAGATATTTACTATGAAGCCAAAAATGATGAAGTGGCAGAGGAAGGATTAGATATGGTTTATGATGCTAAAAATCATGATACTTTTACTCTAAAGCTAGAGAAATTTCTGTGAGAGAGCCGCCAATTTTTCTCATCTATCCCAGAGAAAATCTTGGATAAGTTACTAAAACTTGGTCTTATATTACTTTTCTTTCTCGTTGCATTCACTTTTGCAACCTATTTAATTCAAGTCTGAATCTGGTTTGATAATCTCACAGAGGAGATTAGTCTGCGCCCATGTCAGGGAGCAGATGGGCAAGTAAGGTAAGAGGAGCAGGTGGAAGGCCCGCAGCCTCATACATTCGAAAACGCCTCAGAGAAACTGGCAGAATAGACAAAAATTTTAAAAAACTGGTGGTCACTATTTCCCCAGAAATCCTCGCATGGCAAGCACAATGCAACCAGTACATCAATATGCCACACTCCCAGCCACTTTTGTCAGTGGAATATGAAGTCCGCGTGTTTCTGGACATCCAACAAATGGCCTTATGGGAAAAATTTTGTGAAGATGTGCACACCTTTTTTCTGACTGCAGTGTACATTGCACCTCACTCCATGTCATGCAGTTGGCTGAACCTAGGTTTCAAAAACAAAGAGGCAGCATATGAGGCTGCTGCGGTGCGCATAGTGGTTGGCCTCCCTGAAGGGCAACAGGTCATCGAAACCAAATGCACCAGATGGACAAAATCAAACTAAATTTTCCTCACATTTGACTTTTTGCCTACTACGGTAAAACGTGAAATTTTGGAACAACACCTGAAAGATGGTCTCGCCATATATGGTGAAATACAATCTTTTGAAATGCAACGCTTCATGCTGATGCCACACCTGTGCACCGGCAAAGCCATTGCAGTTCTGACCCTGACTGAGGAGATCATGAAGGACTTAACCCAGATCCCACACTCCACTTTTATTGGTATTGCAGGGCATACCACCCACCCATTCTGGGTGACCGTGAACAGCGCGCCCCCCATCTGCACCCACTGTGATGCATTCAGCCATAAGGCGCACGCATGCCCCACCAAGGAGGGCATCACATTCCAAGAGCACCCCTCGGCAGCCATGGCCAGTGGAGAGGCGCACTACAAACCAACCGCAAGCACCAAAGAGGCTTTCCCGTGGGGGGCACAAGGCTGCTACTTACTGGTAAAGCCTATCTTCCCACAAGAATGGAAGAAGGCCAAGCAGGCCTGCAGTGCCGCGGCCAAGGAAGCGGCCAAAGCCACCACTGCTATCCCACACTCCCAACGCTAGGAGGACATTGAAACCTTTGCGGCGGAAGCAACTCAGGAATCCATCATTCAATCAGATGGGGGAGCCCATGCCGATTGGGCCACTCAATCTGAGGATCCGATGGGGGACTCAATCTCACCCAATTGTTACACCCAAGCTCTGGTTGAAACTGACTTGGGGCCCATCTAACTGAAAAAAAAAAATTTTGACCCACTCAAAGGTGCACTGAACTCATCCGCACTGCATAAAATTTGTCCGACATTAGGGAACAAAAAGCGAAGGCTAAAGCCAATGCAACTCTTTCCACAAAAATTAACAAAAATCCCAATAGCGTTGCTGCTAACACCCGCGCTGCTGTGAAGGCCCATGGGGATCTAGAGGAGGCTAGTGGGCCCAGGTGCCCACCCCCTCGCACCTAAGGTGCAATGGGGGAAACCTTCACTTTAGGGACGTTGAATATCGCCGGACTCAAGGCCTCCCCATCCTGGGCTAGGAAACTGAGTTTTTTACAACAAAATTTACCCATGGATATCCTGGCCATCCAGGAGTCCCACTGTCCACAAGGTTCTGAGGAAGCTTGGAAAACAATGCTCCTCCCATCCCTATTCTTTTGGTCAGAGCACTGTGGGGTGCTAATTCAGAAAAATACTTTTTTCAAATTTTTATCATCAGAAACCTTCCTCAATGGCTGAGTCCTCATTGTCACCTTCTCGTGGGCTGACGTGGTACACGCTATCATCAACATCTATGCCCCAAACGGTGCACACGAGCATCAGGAATTTTTCTCATTGGTCAAATCCCTCCTACTACCCCCAGACTCTTTCATAGTCAGCGATATGAACTGCTGGCTAAACACTCCAACGGACCGGTGGCCTTCCTCCTCCCACGCCCCCAGGGCCACCTTGAACTCCGCGTTCTAAAGGCCACCCTTAGGTTAATGGATGCGCTGCCATGGCAAGCCCCACTGCTCGAGAACATGACGTGCCCCCATGTCCACAATGGCCAATTAAGGTCCATGTCCTGCATTGACCTTATCCTTATGCCAGCGAAATTCCAACCCCACATATCCCACTTTAAAACAAAAGAATGGAATTCTCCGCCCCATTGACTGGTTTTGATAACCTACCACCTACCTGTCACATCTTTTAAGGCCCCACATTGGTGCAAAATCTGCCCCTCAGAGCTTGCGTCACCAGGATTTTCCATGTGGGCGGAATCAGCAACTTTGGCAAAAGAGTTTATTGCACCATTTTGCGCAGACCCCATTTCCACATGGGCAACTTTCAAAGATGATGCCATCCACTACTCTCGCCACCTCTCCTCCAGATGCTCATGAGTCACATTGGCTGTCATTTCGCGCGCTCTGGCAGAGTTGGCACACCTGGAGTACAATATCCCAGCTACAGGATACAGCTCTGCATGGGGCTGGAAGTGGGCAGAGGCAGCCACCCACCTCAATGCGCTCGAAAGGCAACACAAACATCGGGTTTGTGTTCAGTACAGGGCCAAACGCATCACAAAAGGCGATAAGCGCACTACACATTTTTTTAAAAAAATTTGCGCCACGCCAGAGTGTGGCCTGCACACAGGTGTGAAGATCAGATGATTCCATTGCGGATATGCCAGCCAAAGTGGCAATCAAAACACAATAGTATTACTCCAAGTTGTACCAATCTGATCCAATTCAGCTGGCCAAAGTGGTGGAATTTCTCGACCAAGCCCACATCTGCACCATTTTCCAATACCCAGAAATAATGAATTTGATTACTCCAAACGAATTATGGACAGCCATTTGTGGTGCACCAAACCAAAAATGCCTAGGCTCAGATGCCATTCCATATGAATTCTACAAAAAGTACTTCAAATATATATCCCACTACTGCTGGCCTCACTTAACCAGAGACTTTTGGAAACGTGCCTCCTGCCAGGAGGACAAGAGGCCTTCACCATCACACTCTTCAAGAAAGGGGACAAGCTAGACTTAGCCAACTGGCGCCCCATTTCTTTAACTAACACGGATACAAAAATTTTACCCAAGATCATGGCTAACCATTTAGGGATTGTAGCATCTGCCACCATCTCCCCAGAACAATAAAGTTTCATACCCAGAAGGTCGATTTGGGACAACGTGCACTCTGTGGCCAACGCGTGCCAGTCCACAGCCTCTGGGGCACTTGCATTCTTGTACCAACAGAAGGCCTATGATAGAGTAAACTGGGAATACCTCAGGGTCTGCCTCCATCAATTCCGCTTACCCCCTCGCTTTATCAACTGGGTGATGCTGCTCACAGAATCTGCAACTATGGCATTACGTGGCCCTGGCTTCCTAATGGAAGTAGTCCGCCCTCAAAGGGTCTTGCGACAAGGAGACCCCCTTAGCCCACTCTTATACAACTTCAGCCTTGACCCACTACTTTTAAATGCGAATGCCCAACTCACCAGGGTCCATGTGCCAGGCCAAGCCCCAGTCAAGATGATGGCATTTGCAGATGACTGTGTGGTTGGAATGTCTAATAATAAAGATGCACGCGCACTTGAAGCCCTCATCCAGGAGTATTCCCAGTTAAGTAACGCTGCACTAAATGCCTTCAAAACCGAAATTATCCTCCTTGGTTGGTATCATAACTGCTGGGCCCCTGCAACCAGCGCTCAGCCCAGCCCATCTGCTCGCACACACGCTCGCCCTCCCAGCTCACCCCACACCGCCCCACTGGTGCTCCCCTTTGTGCCACGCCCTACCATAGGGCTGGTCCGCCATCTGGGCGTGTGGGTGGAGGCAGGCGGATACGCATCAGCAGTAATGGAGAGTCATATTCTAGAAAACGTGACAAAGCGCATCGCCTCCCTCAGAGCCCACCCTACTTCCCTTACTGGCATGGTCGTTTTGGCCAACTCTATGCTCCTCTCCAAAGTCTGGTTTGGAGCCCACGCCATCCCTTTCTCCCCATGCTTCCTCAAATCCTTGCATGCCCTGCTGCAAGGATAGCTATGGTCAGGTCGCCCTCCACCAGTATGGTTAGAGGTCATGTTTGGCCCTCATCAGCATGGTGGCATGGGCCTGCTTGACTTCAGAGCCCATGCGGCCAAGATCTTGGGTACCTGGATTGCAGCTGTCACCACCCCTACGCTCCCCTCTCAACACTGGTCCTGCGCAGCCCGCTCCAACTTCTCCCACGCCTTGGGCCTCAACAATCCATCGAGCCCCCACTCCCTGATGAACTACCTGGCTTCACACCCATCGGCCATAGGTCCTCACAGTACTAAAACCCACTACAAACGAATCCTCCTCTCCATGCGGAGCGCTGAGTGGAGAATTTGTATTAACGGACATACAACCCAAAGAGGCCGCCCCTCACCCCAGTTCACACAAGAGGTACAGGGGCTACCCATCCATGATGGCGTGATCCCCACACGGCCCCATGTCCTATTCAGGGTGAACTACCTGGACATGATGGACATCCCTTACTCCATTGAGACCCAAAAAACTATCTGGAAATATGCACACCATCCTCTGTTGCAGCCTCAAATCCGTTCCCATGTGTGGCGTTGCCTGAGGCGGGTGTACCATACAGCTGAGCGCTCTAACGCTTTACACTCATCCTGCGTCATGTGTGGCCAGTATGGAACGCTGTTCCACCGCCTGGAGAGGTGTCCTAACTCTAAAGTGATATGGCGCGAAGTCCAACGTCTGCTTGGCCAGAATCAAACACATCCCTTCAGCCTGTCAAGAGATATGTTTGCTTTATCAATGGCCTCCCCCCTTCCACCCTCCCTCCATGCTCTGGTGGTTGCAATAGCCATGTGGACTATCCACAAGATTGTCTTGGATGCCATCGCAGGCTCCACTCCCACCCTCCCAGAAGCTGCCCACATATTCCAGTCTCATTTGGTGGACCACTTTCAGGCATGGATGTTTGGATACCTCCCACCATGTCACCGACAGCTGGTCTCCTCCTGGTTCCCAGTTTGGTTCATCAAATCAGACCCTTTCCTCCACACGTGTTCAATTGTGGCTATGGCCCATTCACACGTTCCCTCCCCCTCCCCATAAGTGGCGTTCCCGCTGGCAACAAGAGATAGCATCGCTTCTCTGGGGTGCCTTCCATGTTACTAGGTTTTGTCTCTTTTGGGTTGACATTTGGAAGTGTCCATTTCTTGGTTGGCCTTCCTTGCAATAAATTTAAATTTAAATAAAAAAACTTGGTCTTATCTTAGCTAAATCAAAAAAGTTTTTTGCCGCCCTCTCCGTTTCCTGTGATGAAGATCTCAAAGAAGAACCTGAACTTGCTAAAGCCAATAGTTTTGCTGTTACTGACACCAAAGTCTAAGAAAATATCAAGTTTAATTTGTGGCTGAGCCAGAACCTCTTAACAAGTTAAATATATCAGATGAACCAAATTGATTGCCTTTCCACTTTATTTTATGGCGCCAAAGCTCAAAGTTGCTCAAATTTCTCAAATGAAAAGTGCTTTGGAACCAAAAATACTCCTCTTCTGAGGTTATTGAAAACACCCAAAAATAAGCTGCGCAAAAAACTTGAAGCCTACTATTGGTGAATTTAGGTTTAGTTCTGTGCACAAGGCAAAGTCTTTTCCCAATAAAATTGGGCTCGCTGAACAGGATGCCTCCGCACTTATCTTACTTAACAGTGTTGAAGTTCCTCTCCGTTCCAATGTTGATATTGGAGCAGCCAACCTAAATTCCTTAACGCTCTCTCCAATTTCTGGTGCCACCACTTCTTGCCATATTAACAAAATTAGGCAACCTAAACTTAATGCCTTGATGCTCTCTCCATTTTCTGGTGCAATCTTTAGCACAATTATAATAATAAAATTAGAATGGCTGAACTGAATGCCTCAGTGCTCTCTCAATTTTCTGGTGCCAACGCTTCTTTCTTCTTTATTGATGAAACAGCCAACTCAAACGCCTCAGCGCCAACATCACTTCTCAGCACTGATGCTCCTCACTGTTCTGACAACAAAATTAGAGCCTCTGAAACCTATTTTCGCCCTTTTTCGCATTTAATTAATTTTAACAAAGTAAATTAATTTTTATTTTTACTAATATTTTAGTTCTGACCACTGGTAGTAAAGAATTAAACTTGCCTCAATCAGATCATTGATTTTTAATAAATATCACATGATCCCTTTTCATAATTTTAAGAAAGGATGTTCCTAAAAGCTCCTGTCCTTTCTATTCTGTCAATCTGCTAACATGACGCCTCCTAATCCAAATTTATATTTACCCATTGCCATTGTGATCCTTCATCTGTCAAAGGATCTCTGCAATTGAAATGAACCACCTGACTAAGGGTTGCCTAAACCAGTTGCCCGTGAACTCACCCTCAAAGCTCTCAAGTAGGATGCTGAGGTTACTCCTGTGACAAGATAATTCCTCCATCCCTGGAGCCACTTTTGGTTTCAACCTCAGGCTAAGGTGAAGATATCTATATAGCTGCTTTATGCAGCTTTGTTGTTGGTTCTGCGTTTGCCACTCTCTGCTTTGTTGTTGCTCTACTTGCCAGAGATATCTCAATGCTACCTACGCTTCCCTTTCCCTTGTTTACCTTAATTCCCCATTTGGTGCTACCAACTCTCTTGACAAGAATGAGCACCACTATAAGATTTATAACGCCAAACTCTATTTTAGAGCTAAATTAATACTGACTACCTTTTATCCTCACACTCAGCCCTCCCATCCTGATGCTAAACCTAAGGTTGCCTTAAGATGAGTAAACTAACTAAACCTTAGGATGTCCACCTTTATACAATTGAGTTTTTTCATGCAAATAAAATTCATGGGTTATTCTGCCTACAGATTATGAGACTAAAATCAAACTCCTTCTCGCTGGGCTGACACCTAACCTGACTACCTTGGGTCCTCACATTCAGCTTAACTCTGGTAGTTTGGGACCCTAGGAAAGCTGACATACCCTGAAAAAATCATTTTCACCCTCATTCAAGGCTTGGAGGGCGCTATGTTGGACTTCACTTTATTTTTATTTGAAGCCTTAACTTTAGGTTATAGCATATATTAATTACTTTAATTATTTTTTAACTTTACTATAATGTTAATAAAATCAGTTTATAATTACTATTTTCTATTAAATGTAAATAAAGCCCAATATTATTATAATATATCTACATATATTTTATTGGACCTAATGCCATAATCACTGATACTCTTATCTTTCCAAGTACTAAGCAATTTCCCACAAAGTGCTAAGTTTATGACCTATTAAACTTTGGATAAATTTCCCCATTAGTGCTCCACTGGTCAATGAGATAGGGAAGAATGCCTTAGCTAATTTAAAATTCATCCTGATATAAGGCCTAAGGATTTATTCAGTATTTAGCTCCTCTACTCACCTCATTAACTAACTCACGCCACATATTATGCTTTATCACATTTTAGCTTCCTAATAATAAATAATGGAAACCACTTAAATGTGTTACCATTATTTGATCTCAGTTCAGCCTTCATAAAGGAATTCTGATCTATTCCAACTCTGAAACTAGACTGTGCCATCTCCTCCTGCATTCCTATCTCCTTCCACTCTCACATGTTTATTCTCCTATCACTCATCTTACTCCTGACTTATATGGTACTATAAATAGTACTGAACAATTTTTATAACAAAGTACTTTTTACAATCTATATATCTTTTAGTTTAAAGTCAGGTTCTCTTAGTCTTAGTCTCTTCAGCTACTAAGAAAAGTTAGGAACCTCTGAACTCTATATAAGGCTAATTTCCACCCAAGCTGTTCTTCCTGGAACCTCTGAGTAACAATGAATCAATAATTTAGCCTTAGCTTGTTGCCAAGAGAGCGCAAAGCCAAGAATTCTGTTAAGTTCTAATGAAAGAAAAGAGTTTCTTTGTAACAGTCGTTGCCAACTCTAGTGGAGGAGTTGAAGGGATAAGATTTCTCTTGTAGTCTGGATAAATTTAAGTTATACACAAGTGGTTTGAAGGAATTTTTCTAGTATCTTTCCTAGAGAATCCTGAGCAGAAGAGATACATTTGGTTGTGATTAAGGTGGATACTATACTTCATACTAGAATCACATACCCAAATATATACCATCAGATTATATATCATCATTTAATGGTTGCACACACCAGAACCTGTGTAATAGACCTAAGAGTTACAGGGAGTGACCCCAGCTGAAAGGTTAATTTTGGTGCTCGTTTCTGAAAGTAGTTGAGTAGCCAGCTCTTATAAGTTTACAGGGATTTTCCCCCTGGATCAAGAGCAATTTTCCTCTTTTGGGATTTATTTTGATCTGTTAAATTTCTGGAGGATTACTATGAACATATAGTTTACATTTTTCTAAATAGGTATTGGTGGAATAGAAAAATAATAACAAATTAAATTTTTTACCAGTATAGGTTGGGGTAAACTCAATTTGTAGGAGTGGAAGACACCTCATGTTCATCCAGGGTATGTCCTAAGTCCATTATTTTACTAGTGTTATCAGATATTCTGATATTGAACATGATGAGAAAAATATCAACCTTTTGACTCCCTAAGCTGAATGGACACCTAGACCTGATAAAGGTTAAATTTAATTATCTCAATAAATTACCTGGAGAAAATTGATAATCAGCACAGCTCTATTTTACTCTAGGAAAACTCCACCGGACCAAAGTGAGCCTAAGATACCCTGAGATAAATTTCTGTATCCTCAAAATGACATATTATCAGAAGGTCAGTTAACAACTACTCAAAGTGGCACTTATGGCAGCAAATTCAGATGAACCTGTAAAAGGATAAGAGTTAAGAAGCTGACAAATGATCAATCTAAGTGACCTCAGTCTAATCTGACCTGGGTATTCAAGTCAATTTTTTGTCTTATTAGAATTATGATACAAAGGCATTATATCATCCAGAATGCATCGCCTGACCTAAAGCCTCCCTTCTGGATGTAACCCCCATTATAAAATTATAGTCTTTTCTTTTTGGGTTTTTATTTTTAAGTGCAACATATAAAAACTTATTTTACTATATAATACAATTATGTTATTAATTCTATATCTTATTTTGGTACTTGACTTAAACAAGTCTATTTTGCTTTAATTACCATAGGATGGATACTCTAGTTGATTGAACATAAGTGGTGGCTTGCCACCTGTTGAATGGTTGACTGAATCTAAATCGTCGCTTATTATAAACCAAAGAAATCCTAAGTATATCTGAACTGGAATTTGTGGCCTAGAAATTTCACTTAATTATATTTGACTATGATGACACGGGCTTGAGGGCTTTGTTGGTTAGGTCAAACTTAAATTTAAGTTTTGATCTAATGTCTTGGGCACGTGGGCTTTGTTGGCTATGTCAAAATTAGTTTTTAATGTCAGCCAAGTTTTTGATCAAATTAATTACTAATTAGTGATACAAATTGCCTTGGTATGTGCTGCCAATTGCATGTGAAAGTGAATCAGTTCAGCTATTTTGAAGGTATTATGAAACGCCATTTAAAGGATGATGATGGTGTTTACTCTGACTCTGAGGCTGAGCATGATGCCCTGAGTCAAAGTATTTGTAGACGTCATTACAAACTTTTTACGTGGCTAAGGGTCACTGAAAGTAAGGCGTCATGGGTAAGATGTGGTTAACATTGAACCCTATAAATAACTTTGCATTTACACTAATAAAATATCCTTTTACTACTGGATTTGTTTATAATTTGATTTATAAACTTTTTTGTTTAGTATGTTCATTTTTTATATTAGTCAATTTTCACTTGTGATCAGTAAGATCAGGGCGGCGTGCCATTGTCCAAGTGAAATGACAACGTATACTATTGAAGTGCCAACAATAAGCTTTAAATTAAATTCTAAATCACCATCATATCTGTTGTCCTCATACAACAGACGCCCAAAACTCTGCCCCACGGACAAAGAAGGACCAGCTATCCATCTACAGCCCAAATTCAACACCACCCATTTAAAATAACAATATACTTAACATGTGACTTAGTCATCTTCATGTATTAACTGTCAGACTTCTTGGATATAGCACCATTAAGCTTAAAAATATAAACCCTACAGGCTGAAACTAAACTACAGAGGATCAGACAACGCTTAATAATACCTGCAATTAATTGATCTTATAATTGAAGATAATAAGGGTGGTTAGACTGGCAGGTAAAACTGCTTCCACCTTAGTGCAGGTTTTGAGTTCAAAACCTGTACTGGCTAGAAAAATTCTTGGTGTGGCATATTTGTCTCAAAGTTGATCACCTCAAATATATAAGGGTTGTCAGCTGAGCAGGTAAAACTGCTTCCACCCTCTAGTGCAGGTTTTGAGTTCAAAACCTGTACTGGATAGAAAAATTCTTGATGTGTTATACTTGTCCCAAGGTTGACCCACCTCAAATAATTTTATAATTGAAGATAACTCAATTGATAGTTTCATACATTAGGTGAACAACAGAAATAATGAAGAAGATAATCAAATGGGAAGTCCACCCATTGTCATATTTATAGAAGTCCAAGAAGAACTATGAAAATGTCCTGAGTCTCGTCATTTTACTTATATTCCAACAAAGGAGTTAAAGAGTTACTTCATGGAGTCATAACCCAGGAGAAAGAGGCAACCATTAAAGGGCATCCTCTGTGGACAAATCTCACATAAATCTGTATTAATCCAGCTCTCTCCCAGAGAGTTAAAGGTCAAGCGCAAATCTCTCTTTCTATATTTTGCAATTCTTACACCCAGCGCTTTATCATATTGTAATTTTCTAAGAGTCCATAATGAGGAACTCCACTATCATATCAATACCCAGGGGGCCTTATGGATGGCTTATGTGCAGGTATATAATTTATCATCACAAAATATAATAAATGTCAGCCGTTTGATTGAAGTGAACTGTTACAACATAATTCAGCTCAATAATCAAATGGGACTATAGATTTTGGTGTCATTGAATATGTAGAGGAAGTTGTGGGCTCCTTTAAAAAGACATTTTAGAGTCAAATGAAAATACCAAGCAATCACTTGATGCCTTTACTGAAGAGCTCCGCTGACAAGATAGTTAAGCTCATGGCGAAATGGAAGCTCAAGCTTCTACTAGCTGTCATCAGGAAAAATAACATATATCTTTCTTTATTCCTGGCTAGGGCAAGCCCTAGGATGAATTGATGAGCTGGAGGCCCATCAAACCTCTAAAACTTCATCAGTGTCACAAAATCATTTCTTGAGTAACTTATGTCAAACAGGTCTTGCAAACTGTTTGACTCAATTGTCTACAGCTTCCATTACCAAGTGACTCTAACAAATTTAAGAGCGACTTGAGAGGCAAGTCCCTCAGTTGAGAGGATATTAACCAAGTCTATTGTTGCCTCAACAAAGATGAGAAACGCTGGAATACTCATACATAAGAATTGAAAGCCAAGACCAAAAAGCCCCCTCAGAGTGCCAAATGCAAGGAGATGAAAGAGGACCTGAATCAGCGAGAGTATTGGAGGATGAGGAAAAACTCTTGTGAACCTATTTTTCATCTTCTTGCCAACAAATTTATGAACTGGATGTCCGCATTAAAAACTTGTAGAATGATAAAGTCATTCTTTGAAGAATTAATCTGCTGGACGCTATGCCAAGATTTACCCTGGAGGAAATGGAGCACTGTCTCAATCTTATACAAGACCAAATATGTCAACTAGAACGTCAAGTTAAACAGAGCGATTATAGGACTGAGATCAATGAATTTGAAGCTACCAGAGTACACGCCACTTCCATATTGTAGGTTTGTACCTTTAAGCCTACATTCAAAGACAAATTCACTCCTGATGAAGGTAGTAGGAGTATCACATCTTTCCTCTACATCCATGAAGCCATGATGGAAGGTGCAAACAATTATAAAAAGGTTAAGCATATTTTGTATTGTTTAAGCCATATGAATCAAGAGGTTATGGTACCTGATATGGATAAGCTGCATACCTGGAGAGAAGTGAAGGAGGCGCTCATACAAGAATTTAGGTCAAAGTAGATCCTGATTATGAAGAGCACAGCCTTAACAAGAATTATGCTACACCAAAATGAAATTCTTGCCACATTTTGATGACTGCTCTTAACCTTTCACTGATTTTCAAAAAAAACCATCCGTTTTTGGTTTTAATTTGACATAAAGTTCTTAGCCAAAGTTCAATTTTTAAGCTCGTTTTGGTCCTTGTCATAACACTAATATTTGATAAATTTTGAAAATTAATATATTTGAATCTCATTTTTGGACGCATATATGCATTTTTATATTTACATACCCTCAGTTTTTGGATGCATATATGCATTTTAGATTTACACCCCCCCCATTTTTTGGATGCATATATGCGTCAAATCATTGAAAGGGTTAAACAGAGGCCCAAATGCTGTTGACCTCAAATATTCTTGGTCTGGATGATGCCATAGCAGCAGTTTTGGTGAATTACATAGTAACCCTAACCTAGCCATGCATGTCACGTCTGTCAAAGAAACTTTAACTCTGTCTTAGACATTAAGGAAGCCCTTCTCAATGTAGTTGACATACACAAGCTGGTTATCTTATCAAAGGCCTTCACAAAACCTCAAGTGTATACCATGGAAAAAGAAAAGCCAAGGTGCAAATACTATAAGAAGAATAACCATACTGAAGGTATGTGCTTCAAGAAGAACCCTGCCCTTGCCAAGAAGGTAAAGGAAGGTCGGCTTAAGTCAGGTACCTCTAAAGCTGACATACTTAAAGTATCTGAAAGCAAGACATTGCCAATAGCTCATTTTAATTGCATTAAAACAAACCTGATGATAATTTTGAAGGTGATCATGAAGACACAGGTTGTTATATTATAAGTTCACTGCTGAGCTCGCCATTCCAGACCAGTTGAATGCCAAAAACATTTACAACGTCCAGGTTCCCAAAGGCAGTTACCTCAGTCAGGTTATAGGGTGCCCCTGGATAATTGATATAATTAGCAATTATGATCAGTACCTTTCTCTGTTGATTCAACCCATCTTGAGTCTACAGTCTTCTGGATATCAAAGAGAAGTATCCCAAGACTGCCTTATAGCTCAATGCTACGTTCCGTCTAAGGAGATGTTATCCCTTCCACTGAAGCGTGGAGGAACCATTACCAAAGTGGAATTGGTAATTCAGAAGATCTGGGTTATGGCTATTTTGGATATGTGATCACCTATCAACGTTGTGTCATCATGAATCAGCAAAAAGATCATACTCGCCCAAGATCTTGAATACACTTAAGAGTATAGTACTGCCATTATGAACAAGACCAAGGCAATAGGTGTATCTTCATCTCTTCCAATCTGATCTGGGAAATTAATATTCAGCTCCTGCAGTTGCCCTAGACAGCAGTCATTATGATCTACTCGTCAGGACGTAGTTATGATTGAATATGAAGGATTTTATTATTCTGAAAGAAGGATATTTATCACTCATCAACTATGAAGTTCCCCTTGTACTAAATAATAAAAACTTTAGAAAGAAGATTTACTCTTGTCTTATTGAGTGCTCTGTTTTCGCTTTACCTTTGTTATATTTTAACTCTGGAAGAAACACAAAAAAGCTACCTAACTCAGTAGTTGTGGCAGATGGCATACCATTTTATGCCACCAAGGAGGTAAAAATTAAATCAGGAGAAATAAGAGTGGTTTTTACTAACTTAATCCTGAGTATACCCCTGAACTTCTTGCTAAACCTCTAGTGTCTATGGAGTAAGTAGGTTTGAACCAAAGGTTTTTCCAGAAGTCCATAATTCAGCTTATCAGCGGCCTATTAAGCTATTACTAAGGAACATAACCAAAAATGATATCCTATTCAAGATGGATCAAGAAATTGGTAAAGTCATTTACTACCATTAATAAAATTGACAAGGTAAATTTTATGGGTAAACCTTGATTTTGGCCTATCCGCCATTAATTTAATTTGTACTAACTCTCAATTCTAGATATCTAATAAGTTAGATCAGGAGAACTTAAAGAAGCATTAATTACTTGAAGGCTATCAAGATGTTTTCTCCACGTCAGATGTCAATTATAGTCACATAAAAGCCTGGTGGCATAGTATGGACTTTTAGTTCAACCCCTATTCGATCAAAGCCATATGGGAAGTTAAAGATGGAGGATCAATACATGAAGACCAATCTCAAGCAATTAAAAGATTCAGGCTTACTTGTGCCCTCCCAGAGTCCATGATAATCCTCGCTGTTACTCATAAAGAAGAAGAACGGTGATCATAGAATAGTGATGGATTAAAAGAAGCTAAACAGCCTCAAACAGAAGGACAGCTATCTGATTCTAAGGATCGACAATGCTTGTCCTAACTCTCTGGCTCAAATTTTTTCTCCACGATGGACCCCTCCAGTGATCATTGGAAGATGGAACTTTCGCCTAAAGACCAATAAAAATGTGCGTTGATATGCTAGTAAGGACTATTCTAATCTATTCAGCTCCATTAGTGATTATGCAATGCTCCCGCGTCATTTTAACTAGTGATGGATCACATCATGCATGATCTTAAAATCAGCTGTGCGATCATTTTACCAATATGACATGTTGGTGTTTTCAAAACCTTTTCCAATCATATAGTTCACCTCAAGTCAGTTTTTATTTAAATTGAGAGAGAATCATAATAAACTAAAACATGTGAAGTGTACCTTTTCAAGCAGGACTTTAGGATTTTTAGGACATGACATATTGTGGGAAGAAATTCAACCCTTGTACAATAAGGTTAAAGCAATCTTTAAGATGCCTGAGCTGAAGAGCCTTCAAGACATACAGGTATTCTTAGAAATGATGAGATATGACCATCGATTTATTTCTAACTTTGCTCAACTTGCTGAACCTCTTGTTTTACTGCTCTCCAAAAACACCCCTTTCATATGAGAAGTAGAGAAAAAACTGAAATTGAGTAAATGAAGGATTTATTGAAGAGATGACCAATCGTATGCCATTTGGACTATGAGAAGGCATTCATCCTATTTGTTGGCGCCTCTGATTTAGCTATAGGCGCCATCCTTTCTCAACTGGATGAGAACGGCATTTAACACCTGTTGTCATATTATAGAAAAACGTTTTTTAAGGTTTATTAGAATTGTAGCTTTATGAGAAATATTGTTAGCTGTTCTCCTAGAGGTAAAACATTTCTGGCCCTTCTTTTATGGTATAAACTTTACAGGTGTGAAAGACCACGCTTCCCTATGGTGGCTGCAGAACATGAAGTTTTGACAGGAAGTTTAGTAATATGGGCTCTTAAGCTTCAGCACTAAGACATGAATATTATCCACTGAGCTGGAATAAAACATATGAGCGTAGATGGCCTGACTTGACTGCCCCTTCTATTTTTTGAAAATAGTGAAGCTGAACGGCTACACGAGCTACTCATAAAGACAGACTCCTGGGAGGACGAATATACCCCAGTTTAGAAGATTCTCAAACAAAATGCTCTAATAAAAAAAGGTTCTCAATAGATTAGTTTACAAGAAAGTCAGAATCAACTGTCTACCTTACTTGCAACCTTTGTAACAGGTACCATTTATAATGGAAGCCCACAATACCTTAAGCCATTGAGGGACCAGAAAAACTTATGGATAGTTGAAAGATTACTACTATTGATATGGAATACTGGAAACTGTAATGAAAGTCTTAGACGCTTGCTTCATTTGTAAAAAGCAGACGCCGCATAATGCCAAGTACAAGTATCAGCCCATGAACCCTCAGCAGCCATTTCACACCATCAGTTTAGAAGTCATAGGTTTATATCCTGAATCCACAAGTTGAAATAAATACACCCTAGTAGGGATCTATCTTTTCATGAAGTGGGTCAAAACAATCACCATTCCCGCGCAGACCTCTAAAGCTACTGCTAGCTTTTTGTAGCACAATATATTTACTATGCATGGCTGCCCGCAGATTTACTATGTGATAATGGGAGTAATTTATGTAAAGAGTTGTTAGGATCTTAGCTAAAAGCATGAGGACTCAACAACTACACTCAGCGCCCCACAACCCATTTTATTGGGAATGTAAAAAGTGTGAAAGAAGTTGGTTTCAATATTACGCAAGGTAACTAATACTGACTCATTACAATGGGGTCAATAACTCCTGAGTGCGTTGATGGCCTATTGGATAAGCTTCTATAAAATTATCAAAATGTCTTCATTCAAGGCCTTATACAGACTAGAACCTAGAGTCACAGCTTTATTAGCTCATGAAGTTACCAGTGAAAATACTGATGAGCTGGAGAAAGCGCGTTAAAAAGATTAGCCTAAAGATGATAGAATTCTAGTCAGAGGCGTTGACAAATCTAGCCAATATGTTTACCAGTGAAGGCCAAGAATCAAATTCCACTTTCCAATATTTACCCGCCTTTGAAATTTCAAACTTAGTTCTATATTATCAAAATTAAATGCCCTATAAAAGTTAGATTTCATCTAGGATGGGCCATACTCTATTACTTACCAGCACAAAGATGAATAGTCAATCAAGTATTTTGAAACTAGAGTAACAAACAGCATTATAGTCAATCCTTGCATTAGTACGCATATGCCAATAGACTTGAAGGGGACGATGTCAAATATTTTGATATCAAACTTGCTTTGAGGAATATTGATTTTTCAACTCCTTCAGAAAAATCAACACCTATATCTGAGAAGGGGATATATCAATTACTTGATAATTTGCCTGGATAAATTGATAGTCAGAACAGCTTTATTTGACTCTAAGAAAACTCCACCGGACCAAAGTGAGCCTAAGATACCCTGAGATAAATTTCTGCCTCCTCAAAATGACATATCATCAGAAGTTCAGTTAACTACTCAAAATGGCACTTATGGCAGCAAATTAAGATGAACCTGAAAACGGATAAGAGTCAAGAAGCTGGCAAATGATCAACCTAAGTGACCCCAGTATAATCTGACTTGGATATTTAACTCAAAAGTTTTCCCTAAAATAATTATAATATAATGGCATTATATCATCAAGAGTTCATTGCCTGACCTAAAGCCTCCCTTTTGGATGTATTCTATTATAATCATTAGTCTTTTCTTTTTTTTGGTTTATATTGTTAATTGCAACACATAAAAATCCCTATTTTTATTCTTTAATAAACTTATTGAATAAACTTATATCTTGTTTTTGGTACTTGACTTCAATAAGTCTCTTCGCCATACTTACCATAGTATAAATACTCTAGCCTGGCGGGACATAGGCGGTGACTTGGCACCTTTTTATATTAAAAAATATACTTTTCATGCAGCTTAGTTGGCTTTAAGTATTGACTGACAGGCTTTTTAGGCATAGCACCATCGAGGTTAAAACTGGGAGACCTAAAAATGGTATTTCATGGGGTCCATTTCCTTTTCTACATCATAAAGGATGTATTCCCTTTTACAATACAAGGGTCATGGCTGGGCCCTTAAAGTTTCCTTTCATAGAAAGACAAAGTTTACTCCCACTTCTGACACTTGCACCAAAGCTTATTTTTTTGTGCAGTGAGGAAAATTTTTTATCTTTTATGGTCGTGGGCTTGACAGGGGATGGCGTGAGTGCATTGGGTTTTTCAGGCGTTAAAATATTTAATCAATTTGAAGCACTTTTTACAGTCTTGGTAAAAATTTAACTGTCCTTGTATGGAGTTTACCCTTTCCAAGCTACCAGTTTAATATTTCTTATTGACTCTATGTGCATCCAGGACCTCTTCAGCCTTAAATTAATATTCCCCCTCTATCAGTATCAGTTTCGTTGCCACCATTTTTCTCCCTTGAAAGGGGATAGCGCAGAAGCATGGAAAGCCATATAAGTATTTTTAATGAGAAGGAAGCTCCACATGGAACGATTCATAGTCCAGAGCTTTTTGATGGTGTCTGGCATGCCTTCATAAAAGCTAATTTTTGACATGGAACTTTGAGTTTGAGATTCTTCAATTTCACCATTATACAATATCCTATCTGATAGTTTGGTGCTGTTCTTCGTTTTCAATTGGAAAACCGCTTGGTGTCCTGGGCGGCCTTAGTCGTCTGATTCTGCAAATGGTGGTGTATTTCTCTGAATGTGCATTGTGAAGCTGTCCGCTGAAGGAATGTCAGTGCATATCTGCAGCCTAATAGTGAAAGCAGGGCTATAACCCAAGTTGTTGTACATTGGCTACATTATATGGATGCATGTAAGGAGTTATTGTACGCAAATTGGTCCAGGGGAAGATTGGCCACCCAAGTGTCTTAAGACGTGGTGGCATAGCAAAGGAGGCATCTTTCAAGTGACTGGTTGGTTTGCTCTGTTTGCCTGTCATATTGGAGTGGTACACCAACAACTGGCAGGGTTTGATCTTTAATGCTTTGCACAAAGCGTTCCAGAATTTTGAGGGAAAATGAGTCCAACTGTTGCTTATCACCGCTTGTGGTATTACAAACTTAGTGAAAACGTTAGATATAATTAACTGATCCATGTATTCATCCCGGATTTTTGTCAAGCCTAGGATAAATAGGGCGTATTTCATTAACCTATTTATGACTACCATGATCCCATCAAAGCCCTGGGAGATGGGCAGACCAATAATGAGTTTCAAAGATATCAACATCCAAGGTCCTTCCACCTGTTTAAGTGGGTGTAACAATTCATTCTGGCCCATTCTGTCTCATTCTGTCTCACTTTGATTCCACACATATAAGGTAGTCTTCAACCCAGGCGGGAACTTTTTTCATTAGATTGTTTCAGTCATACGCTCTCTTTATCAAGTTAATAACCTTTTAGACTATGGGTGCCCCACGATCAGCAGATCATGATGTTCCCATATGGCTTGTAAATGTAGAGTTTCCAATATCCATATTTGATCATGGAAGTAAATCACCTTATTATTATGAGAGTACCAACCAGATGAGATTTTTACCCCCTATATTTTTCCCCTTAAGGTCTGTCCTTCAAGGTTTCCAGACTGAGCATTATGTATAAAGTCTAGGAGGGAACCCTTAGTATTGACATTTTGAATTGTTTTGTGTGTATGAGGCTGAGCGGGGATATGGGATTGGTGGTTGTTTAACTGGTGTCTTGATAAGCTGTTTCTAATTTGAAGTGGGATGAGAAACAGCATTTGCAACATTCCTCCATTGGTGGTTCAGCCGAGACTTTCTCAGGGAATCACTGTTACAAATTATGCACCCTCCATGAAATTGGACCCAGCAGATAAGCTTCTACTCAGGATATCTGGTAATATATGAGTCAGCCCTCAAACAAACTTGTATATAAAAAAGATTGAGGTGATCAAGGTTTGTTCTGGTTTGACACTGCACCAGTTTCTGTGGTCTGCAGTAATATATCAGTGACTTGTGGTCTGTGTGCATGGTCACCATGTACTTTGCTCCCTGCAGCAAATACCTTCAATGAATTATCAAGCAGGTGACGGCGTCCAGTTCTTGTCATATATTGCCCATAATCATTTGGCGTTGGTGAATTTATTGTAAATGTACAATACTAGGTGTTTGTGACCATTGGTATCCTTTAGCATTACTGCCCCATAGCTGTTCTAGAGAAATCACATGCTAATATGAACATTTTGTCTTCATTGAAATGGTGCAGGACAGTTGTAGCGGTAAAAACATCCTTGCTGGCGTCAAAAGCCCGTTGGCATTCTTCTGACCAGATGAATAGTGCATTCTTGCCTATTGGGGGGTGGGGGAAGCCAGTTCTAATATTTCTGGAAAAACTTTCAAGAGTTCAGCTGATCCTAAAAACTACAAAGCTTTTCTTTGGTGGTATGGGTTGCCCACGCCCTTATTGCTTCTAGCATGAAGGGTGATGGTGTGTCCATAATTAAGTACAAAATTCTTTTTGAACTGGAACTATCTTTTAAAATTAACATATATATGGGTTTTCCTGAAGGTCCGCTCTCTGTAAGGTGGCGGCCACAGCTGCCAAGTCCTTTTTGTGTTGCAAAAGCATGGGGGAGTGACCTAAAATGTCATCAATGTAAGCCACTGTTAAAGTGAAGCAGAGGACACCTAATACATGGTCAATGACCCTCCAGTTCATGGCAAGAACGCATTTAGACCAAATGGAATTAACCTAAACTGGTATATGCCATGGAGTGTTTAGACGGCTGTTAGCCATTAATGCCCTTCTTTCATACAGACCTGGTGGAATTCATTTACCAGATCCATTTAAAAATACTTTTGATTTTGTGATTACTTAAGAGATTGCATCCTCCGGTAGAAGTGGGTAAGGGTCAAGAACAGTAACGTTGTTTAGGTGGCCATAGTCTATGCATGGCCACAGAATGCCGTCTGGTTTTAAGAAAACACCACTAGGGATGATAAAAGAATTTGCACTGAATCTGATAATAAAATGGTCAGGTCTATAAAGCTCACTTAAATGGTTGGACAATCATGGATTTCACACTGAAATCCAATATATAAATAATAGAAGAGAACTTAACTTTGAGCATCAACTTGCTCAATACATTGAGGCGATGGACACTACCAGCCTCATTAACAAAGAAAACCCCCAACTATACCTCCTTATGCCCCATGTTGCTGATGCTCCCACCCCAATGCTGTCTGCCATGGTCCGCCAGCTAAAGTGGGCGCCAGACAAAAGTTTCCCAAAGCCTCCTCATCATCTGATATGGCTTCATAGGCTGATAACCTGGGGGCTATATTAGGAATTTTTTTAATTTATGATAATCCCTTTGTTTGGGTCATTTGTGAATAAAGATGCGTGTTGGCTCCCCCTTTTGGATTGGGCACCACTAGTACTAAAAAAAGGACTTGACCTTTATTAGAGGTTC
Source organism: Massospora cicadina (assembly GCA_022478985.1). Lineage (NCBI taxonomy): Eukaryota > Fungi > Entomophthoromycota > Entomophthoromycetes > Entomophthorales > Entomophthoraceae > Massospora > Massospora cicadina. Next base: position 40,811 of record JAKSZP010018552.1, read on the forward strand.
AGAGGTCCTACTAAATCCCTAGTATTGGAACTAACCAGTTGGTGATGGTTCAGAGGTTCCTGCAGGCTGAATATAACAATTGTTGGATCTCACACTGAAATCCAAGTATAAATATGCCAAATGAACTTCAAAGAGTAGATTTTACTTCAAGAAAAGTTACTTTATTCAAAATACTTAGGGATATGTACTGTATAATGAGATCTTCATATCAAATGAAGGGTAAGATTTTTCTATCAGATAACTGATATTATTAAATATCAGATCTGATAAGAAATAATAAATGAGATATAAACTTTGTTAAAATTGTAGCATTCTCAAAATGCTAATTATGCCTAATTGGAAAAAATTAATTTTGTCATAAGCCATAAAACTCAATTGTGATATCAGGAATAAAATTAATTGAGTTTAGAATCCATTTGAACTGGAAACATTGGAGCACTGTCCAATGGAGTAAATAGGATTGGAATCAATGGTGCACCACACACAGGTGGATTAATACATTGATAATATAACCATCTAGTACTAAAAAAATACATTGATAATATATAAGTATAGATATAGCCCAAAAGCAATTATGCTTAATGGAGAAACCATAGGTCAAGGCTTTACCCAAATTAGGTTAAATACTGACAGAGCCCCCACCAAGCCTTGATCTAGGGTGACAGCTTAGTTCAACCAAATAGGGCTTGGAGTTGACACATTTGACATTAAAGATGTTGTGGGGGATGATTGATCCACAACCACCATAACCATTAAGTCTCCAAGTCTTCAAAATTATTGTATGTATTCCAGCTACAAACAGTGCCAGACCAGTTTCCATAATTATCATGATGGTGCACGTTTTTGAGATTTAAACATCATTATAAAAAGCGAGGCTAGCTGGTATTGGGCTCATAGAAGGTGCTGATAGCACTGAAACCAAAAGTGAGGTTAATTTGAATATTGAGTCCATCCAGGACTTTGGTATAAGCATAAGTGATTAATGAATGACATAAATTTGTTTTTTTATTTGAATTGTTGGCAGGCAATTATTTCCACTGTTAAAGTTGAATTTAGCAATTTGCATTGTTTGGAATATGCCAGATGGTTTGGATTTTTCCACTTTTAATGAATTGATATCATCTCCAGGTTTTAAGCGGTGAAACTCATTGTTACAATGGGGAACCTAAATTGTTAGTGGAATTAAAATTTTTAAAGTGAATTTAGGCCAATGGGAATTAGGAGGATCATTTGGTTCATCTGTTAATGTTGGGGACATTAATCAATCCTGCAACTTTCCATGGCCAGGCGGAATCTTGCAAAAGTATGAAATTCATTTAGTGGATATTTGATGATTGATAGTGAGGCATTACATCATTCATACATTTTAAATTGATCTTCATCGAGACAATAAGGGACTTCTTAGAAATGACAATGGTTTGTTTGTATCTTGATGGGAACAACCATGTCCTTGATTGTATTGAGGTGATCAGCAGAAAAGACATCATCATTCCAAACACAGGTAAGTTTATTGGCTATATTTTCATCAGTGGGGAGGCAAACATCATCCATGGCAAGGGAGGCATTCAGGTTGACTGGTTTAAGGCTAATTTTGCTTGAAGGATACCTCACAACTTGGATAATTTCTTATGATATTGTTTTAATTTATAGAGGTGTTCAATCATTAATTTATTCAAGAGTAAGCAAAACCTAGAAGCCAATAGTCATTCCCCTGAGTAATATTTTCCCAAACTTTCTTTCTCTGAGTATCCCATTCCTTCTTGTAATACAGTGCTTTCTCCTTGTAATAAAATATGGCCTTCTTTAATATTTTTACTTTATGATGCTGTCTTTGTTGCTCTATAAGATCTTTTTCAAATTCTTCATGCACATCTAATAAGGCGAGCAGTTGCTTAAGGTGACTGGTCATTCTTAAATGGTTAAAATTTCCTAGGCTACACTCAAAAGATTTTGTTGTAGAGTTACTCTCCACAGATACGTCATTTTGTTTATTCCAAAGCAGATATTGCAATAAATTAGGGTTAATTGAAGTAGTTGCATTCTCCATAGTGTATATTAATATAGTTCTTAGTATAGTTGAATACTTTGTGTGGCTTGGAAGGTACCTGGAAGAAAGCACCATTGTTGGAATTTGCACTGAATCCAATAATAAATTGGGTCAGGTCCTTTGAAGCTCACTTAAATGGTTGGACAATCGTGAATTTTACACTGAAATCTAATATACAAATAATTGAAGATGACTTAACCTTTATTAGAGGTTCAGAGGTCCTATTAAATCCCTATTATTGGAACTTAACCAGTTGGTGATGGTTCAGAGGTTCCTGCGGGCTGAATATAACAATTGTTGGATCTCACACTGAAATCCAAGTATAAATATACCAAATGAACTTCAAAGAGTATATTTTACTGCAAGAAAAGTTATTTTATTCAAAATACTTAGGGATATTTATAGTACAATGAGCTCTTCATATCAAATAAAGGATAAGATCTTTTCTATCAAATAACTGGTATTATCAATTATCAGATCTGGTAAGAAATAATAGATGAGATATAAACTTTTTTAAAATTGTAGCATTCTCAAAATGCTAATTATGCTTAATCAGGAAAAAATTAATTTCGTTGTAAGCCATAAAACTCAATTGTGATATCAGGAATAAAATTAAATGAGTTTAGAATCCATTTGAACTGGAAACATTGGAGCACTGTCCAATGGAGTAAATAGGATAGGACTCAATGGTGCACCTCACACAGGTGGATTAATACATTGATAATATATAGTATAAATATAGCCCAAAAGCAATTATGCTTAATGGGGAAACCATAGGTAAAGGCTTTACCCAAATTAGGGTAAATCCTGACAGATGATACCAGTAGCATTTACTAATCTAACAACCCCTAGCCAGCATCTCATTAATACAGGTTTTCAGGGCTTGGTCCATATCTGCAGTGCAGGGGTTGGTGAACAGTTGATCTTGATAAGGTTCACCATCAAGAAGAAGTCAGTATCATACTTAAAGTGGGGTGTCAGACGTTTGGCCTTATCTAAGTTAAAGGAGCTTTTAAGTCAGGTTCAGTTATTTGGGCATTGTGGGCAGTTTAGCTAACACTTTGGAAGTATAGTACTACATGATGGCCACTAAAGCGTTCTCTTTTTCCAGAGTGGGGAGCAGAGACAATTTTCCATAATGATAAAATGATGTGAAGGTAGAAATATTCCGCTCAAGTTAGTGGTTATTGACTGTCAGCACCACCATCCTATGCCAATATCATGGGGTAGAGTAGGTCAGGAATTGCAGAGAATTTGATGTGGAAATCTTGTCCGTGGGTTGAGAAGTGCAATGTCTCACATAATGGCAGAGTGACCATTAATTTTTGTGAGGCCCCATGATTGGGGCCCCTGTAGTAACTGACAGATCCAAGGCCTGGTCCACTTAGATATCAATAAAATTTTTGAAAGTGTCTGTGTCTATCAAGGCGTTAACAGCAGCGCATATCAAGCTGACTGTGATGTCCACAACAAAAAAGGGATATTCATAATTTAAATTTACTAAAGCTGTTCAAGGTGCATACTTTGGTGGCAGTATCTAAGCTTGCAACCAACTTATAATGATTTTGTGGTTTTTTGAGAAATTGGGAGGGCATTGCTGCTGCTTGGGCTTAGGATAATAGAGACAAAGTGGGATTTTATCAATTCATTAATGGACATACATGGCTGGGTCTTTGGTTATCAGATTTTAGAAGTGGTCTTATTTGACTTCTTCCGTCATCTCAATTTGGTTGGTGGACACCGTTAGAGCCTCTAAGTCCACTAAAAAAAGGGGTCCTGGTGGCTTGTCTTCAAGATCACACATGATATACATAAGTCTGAGTCCTTGAGGTTGTGCGAACCACCAAAATGCCATGGGTATCCCGTTATTGATTGTGAGAGTCACTTGATTATATGAAGATTACTTTTCTTTGCAATGCCTGAGAGTGGTAATAGGGTTTCTGGAAGAGGGATGACAACTCAAGGACTCTTCTACCCTTCAGCATGGTGGTGGCATAGAGAGCAAGAACAAGCACTTCTGGTACATGTGTGACAATATCCTGGCAAGTCCCTTCTGTTGTAGTGGCAGCAGATACACCATCAACTAATTGATTATTTTCAATATCATCATTGTTGTATGTTTCTTTCTCATTGTCAAACAACCAAGCACACCATCTTTGGGGGTGGGTGGGGTTGGTTTGTTATGGTGATGGTACGTTTTGTGAAATGTCATTTTTCTATTTCCTCTGAGTCTGGGATGGGACTCAATATAGTGAGCAAACTTGGAAGCTCACTCTAAAGTCTGAGGTCCATTTCATCATGCCATGTGAGAAGCAATACTCTGGATGTGGGAGGCCTAGAAAGAGGCAATGGCAATGTCCTCTGGGAATTGGAGGGAATCAGCTAGTTGTTGGAAAGCCTTGATGTGGTTGTCTAAACTTGATAATAGACCTCATCACAGAAATAGTTGGAATAGAAGTTTAGTTATTTACGCCATGGTGGCTACCATTGATGGGACATTTGTGAAAAGCAATGGAGGCTCCTCCCCTAGATGATAGCTCTTATAGAGTAGGTTAAAGGCCCAGGTTGTTGCTTCTCCTTGCAAGGCATAAAGTAGTGCCAGTGATTGATGATATTTGGGGCTTCTTTAGTTCCCAGTTAAGTTAGTTCTCAATTTAAGTTCAACCAGAACCCCCAGCACCTGGCAGGCTAACTCATCTGAGGGGCAGGAGTGAGGTCTCTCCACTGTCACATTGCAGGCTTAAGCGTTTGTATGGTTGATCAGTTGTGTTGCCCAGGTGAATAATACTTGTTTAATGGCTTTGATCAACGCTACCCATGACCAACGTGTCAGGAGAGCATGTATAGGCCATATAAGCTTCTTTTGGCTGTAGAAAAACCTAAATTAAACAGGTCTTAGGACATTGACATAACTGCATTATTAGTTTTTGGGTTATCTTGTCATACATCCAAGTTTTTAAGAAAAGACTGCTTCCATTGAGGGTACTCCAATACCATGATAACATATATAGTCCACATGAAATCACCCTTCTGATTATTTATGAGTAGAAAACATAAGGGTTAAATGTGGGTAAAACTGTTTGATGAACATTAACCATATTCCAACCAATAAACTGAGTATAGACAGTAGTTTTAACCACGCTTCTTGCACTGATGGGAGGCTGGTTAATTGGATGGGGCTACTGGTTGGACCATTTTGGGATGTGGTTTAGAAATAAAGCCAGGATTAGCCTGGGCTCACACTTGGAAGCAAGGGATAGCATCTATGCCTTCATTTCTTAATTATATTGGTATTTTTGATATTCTAATCTGATCTATTACTTTTTTATTTCATCTTGATTGTGGCAGATCACATTTAAATTAATATGTATAGTTTGGGAATGTGTTCATGTATATGTATTTTCAAAAAATTGGTTTTTGCAGCATTTCCTGTGGGAAGTTGCTTTAATTTTATCTGCTAATAGGAACTAATTGAAAAACACTAGAGAGATGGCCACTGCCATTACAGAAATCAATGAGCAAGGTCCCTCCATAGGTTGCATTGGTTTCTTCAGAGAGGGCAGAAGCTTTTACATTAAATAATTTCAAAGTTTTTGGTAGCAGAATTAATTCTTTATTAAGGATATAACAAAATAGCACAGCATTCTACTATCAGTAGAGTGCCAGATTTTTCAGGTAATTGAGGAGGGGAGCTTGAGAACATTTGTAAAAAGTGGATGAGCGCATATTCTCAAGAATGGTAAATACTTTGTGTAAGGTCACAGCTTAGTCTACTGTTCCTTAGAAAAGGCAGGTGGAATTTTCTGTGCTTTAATCTGGCGATATTTGCCAGTATTTGTGGGCACCAACATTTTAGACTCTTTTTAGAATTTTTAAGTAAAAATGGAATTAGATACTTGGGAATTTCCCTCAGATTAAGAACAATATCTTCATTCATTTTAGGGATTTAATGTTGATCTACTAATTTTTTGGCAGATTTCTCTGCATACATTTTCAATCTTATTAAATAGGCTTCAGTGGAATTAAAAATTAATAGTGGAATTGGTTTTTAACAGTTCATGGTAAGAGGTAAACTCAATTTTTAGGGGAGATGTGGGCACCCAGCATATGTCCAAAGAATGACCTAAGTTTGCTATCTTTACTAGTGGTATTGTGAAGGGCTCCTTCCCTTTTCTTGATAAATAAGGTTGTATTAACTTGTCTAATTTAATAACATGGTGGGAACCATTACAATTTTTCCCAGATTTTATATTAACAATCTGGTCCATATTTACTATTTTAGTTTAGTTAAATTGTTTTCAAGCCTTTGATAATATCTGTCCCCTGGTCAGCTTACCTCAAATAAACTATGATGAGGACTATAAGTGCACATAAAGATATGTGGTAATATGCTCATAATTGGAGCAGTTATAGGTCAGGATAGTGATTTGAATTGGTTAGAAGATTTGATATTGAAATATAAAATTATTAGTATCTTGTATTCCAAGAAGGAGAATTCAGTACTAGAAAAAGTGTTAAGAGGTGAATAATTTCATATGATAGCATAATATCTAAGAGATATGGATAATTCAAATATATGAAATGATTGTTTTTATTTGTCCCATATGTGTTTCTATATTATTTATTCAATTTCAATGAAATTTTAGTGAGTTATGGTGCACATGTTTGCAAAAGTATAAAACCTTTAAAATAACTTATTTTCATAGTAAATTAGAGGATTTTATATGTAAGAAGTGAAAAATTTTATATGTTTCATATGTAATTGCTTTATTATTATATGGAAGTTTGATATTTTTTTAATTCAATAGCTTTAATAATTTTGCCAAGCGGTTGGTGGTTTTAGGTTAATTATTAAGCTTAATGATTTTAGTAAGCAATTTTTGATTAATTTATTTGATAAGTTAATAGTTTTTTTATGTTGTTGTAGCTTTTAATTACTTTGATAAGTTTAGTTTGTTTTTACCAAGAATTTGGTAATTGGTTGACTTGATATATTTTCTGGTTTTAGCTAAGCAGTTTAGTGGTTTATCTATGATATAAAACCAAAAATACTCAATTCAAATCATTAATTTACCAAACTTGAGCAATGCCAGGTAATACCACTATCTATCTATAATATAAAATCTATTATAATCATTCTAAATTGTTTGTACCTTAAACCTGAGAAACACTGGGTAACACATTTATATAAGTTTTAAAAAAGTGATTAGATCTATATGGTATGCTATAAACACCATAGCAAAGCATGGGTATCTTGATGCTATTTAATCTTATAATCTTTTCACATTAAACTATAGATTAGTTAGTTGAACAATAATTCCTTTCATCACTAGATATCTTATGAGAAGTTTTATACAATTTTATACAAGACTCCCAACATTATATTTTATTTGATTGATGTGGTCTGACATGTGGGTGATAATGCATCAATTGATGGGGAAATGAGAAAATCAAAATTTAATGGGAAAGGAGGATATATTGATAAGCCTCCATGTGCAATGTTATGATAAAACAGGAACTCTATGGACTGCCTTACTATTCATTATCTCAGTTTAGGACATTGGTGTGCAACACCAACACAGTCATAAATTGTCCTCTACTCAAAGTTCAACGTTATGTTTTTATAAACATTATAATTAAATAGTATACTAGATTAATATAAGAGTTACCTATTAGACCTAAAATTTCTTTCTATAATAATATAAAGACAATAACATTCAACATTTTTTATTATGAAAAAAAAAGTTTCTTATGCTTACCATTGTTACAAAAAGGCAAAAGGAGTTTTTAGCATAAAGTAATATAATTATAATAGTAAACCTTAAGCAGTATGTATATTGGAGGTGGAAGGCAAGTTGGTAGGGTGTATGGCTACCAACCTGAAGGTTGCGGGTTTAGTTCCCACCCTTTGCATGTTGATTGGGGTGCCAGCCAAAAGGAAGCTATTGGAGGTTAGTAGTTCTAATAACATGAAAACCTTACCATGATGTAACCAGAAAAATCTGAGCCCCAATCCAGAGGTGAAAAAACTTTCTATGACAGAGTTAACCCTGCTTAGGTTTTATGTCAATGTTTACTTTTTTTTCTTTTTTCTTTCTTTCTTTCAGTAATGTCCGCCCCCTGGTCAGCTTGCCTCAAGTAATAATAATAGAAGTATGTATCTTTTAATGTTTGATGATTTTAGCTTCTAAAAAGATTTGATCACTTAAATATTTAAGGTTTGGTGTTCAATATAAGAATTATGTACTATATAAGATAGATTTTTTATAATAAAATCTAATTTATAATCTTTTAGTATAGTTTTAAATTTAAAACATATTTTTATTTTTTAGACTAATAATTGTGTGAATTTGAAAAAAACTTCTGAAAGTCGTAAAATTTTTTAATTTAATCACAAGGCAGATTAAAAAGCATGTAAAGCTAATAAAAATGTTTTTAATGATTATGAACTATTAAAAGTTATTATGCTTGAATCTTAATTTAACAAGAGTATCTGATATAGGCTTCATAAGATAGCATACCAAAAGCCTTAAATAATCAGGATTTTCTACATATTTGTTTAGCAACATAGCTTGTTTGCTATCTGGGTTCTGCTAAAAATTGTATAAGACTTGAATGCTTCTTAAGTTTGTCAAAATCTGGATTACAATTTTCAGAATTTTGTTTTTTGTTGTTACATGTCATTTCTAGAATTCAAACAAAATGTTTTAGTAATGAATTTTATATAATAAAGCCACCAAGAAGAATGTGGATAAAAAAGCTTATATAGTAATCTAGATAAGTATTTTTGTGATATAAGCAAAACAAAAAAATCTGTAGTGAGCACTAAACTTAAGTAACAAATTAAATATAACTGCTTACAGATATTGTTTGTAAATTTGTGGAAAATAGTTATAACTATAAAATTCTCAGCAAGGTGTTGTGAGATTCATAGCCACACTGTCAGGGAACCAGTTAGTAGGAGTATTGTAAACAGGGCACCGTGGAGGGTGATGGAGCCAAAGTAACCCAGTGCAAGGGTGTACAATTTGGTGTATAGTAGTTGGTAACACTTGAAAATCAACACTTGGGTGGACCCCAAAGGGGAATCCAAACCCAAGCGGAAATCTGCTGGAATTCATGGGTGCCTCAGTCTGAAGGGGACCAAGAAGGCCCAGCAGTGCACCAGATCTGGTAGAGAATTTTGTGTGTAAAACGGCCAACGTTGTTAAAGATCCATGCTGAGGAGGTCCAGCATAGGTTAACCCAAGGAACCATATTTAAAAACATAAACCAACAAGGAAATTTTATTAAGTAAGACAACCAAAGAGGAAAGTTGGTCTCAAGAACCATAATTTAAACAAGGGAAGGCAAGTCATCCATTGAGGAAAATGGTTCCAAGCTTAAGTGAATTAATTGGAGCACCCTACCATCAGGCATAGTACTGTAGCTTGAGGTCAACCAAACTTGAGATATTGATTTCAGGCTGAGCCATCCCAATTTGGCAATGGTGAAAATTGAACACGTTTCAAACTTCTTATTCTCTGAGCAACTGAACTGAACTGTTGTTGTTAAGAAGATAACTAGTGGGGAGGATACCCCATTGGTAAAATATGGACTCACTATCACTGCCTCACTGGGTTTGATTCTGGTACATGAACTTTGGGTAGGGGACAATTATGACTGTGTTGGAGTTGCACACAAATGCCCCAAACTGAGATAGCAAATATCAAGGTATTCCATGAAGTTCCTGGCCTATCATAGGCCACATATGGAGGCTTTCCGGGTTTTATCCTCCTTTCCCCCTTCTTCAACTCCTTTATTTGGTGCAGTATCATCCTCAGGTTGGCTCACCTTTAATAAAATTTAAGAAGATAACTAGTGCTTTTTAACGCCCTTGCTGTAATGCAGGGCTGGGCATCAAGCACTTTTCCTGGACCAACCTGGACATATCTAGATTGCACCCAGCGATGGTCCAAGGTATGCATAAGTCAGGGAGGTCCTGTAGCTTAACCTTTTTGGACTCCTGACGTCCAACCTTGTCTTGGAAGTTAGTTTCCTCAATGATGTCAAGTAACCATGACATTACCCTCTCATCCTTTTTGGGCTCCACCCCCTTCAAGGGCATTAGCCAATGAAAAATTCTTGTTGGCTGGGGCCTACTTCATGGTAAAATTGTTTTCTTAAACTTGAAACTGCAGCCTTGGGGAACGCTTTTGGAATACAATAAAAAGATCCTGGGCATGTGCGCAGTCCTGCGCTGGTACCCAACTGTTCTCCTCTGCATTAATTCCTTTCCAGGATACAAGATAATCAAGTTTTCTTCTTATCTGACAGGAGGCTACTATATCCTCCAATTCACACTCTGGCGCCCCATCCACGAGATAAGCCTCAGGAGTCTCTGGTGGGAGCCCTCAAACAAAGTAAACTTACTTTCTTGAAAGACTGATAAGATTTATAATGAGGGGAAAGATCCAACTGATATGAGGCGTGGCCACCTTTTTAACAACGCATGACGGCGCAATCCTCTTCAGTCCCAGTTTTTTGCACGGCTGTTTGATTGTAATTATCTAGCATCCAGAATCATGAAATCTCCTTCCTTGTACAGTGGACCAACTCATCTCTTACCATCAGCGTTCTCCTTGTAAGCTTACATGGCCACATCCAAACTGGTGTTCACTCCTTGGTGTGCTTTCTTGATTGTCTTTGTAAAGTCCACCACAGCTTCTACCTTGGATATACAACTGGGCTCCATGTTGAAAACGGGGTTGAAGCCATAGTTGGCAAAAAATAGTGAAGAACTGATTTATGCATGCTGGGCGTTGTTATAGCTTAATTGGGTCATGGTAATATGGGAAACTTAATCTGAATGATCTACGGCAGTATAACACCGCAGGAACTGTTCTAGTCACTGGTCAACTCACTCAGTCTGCCCATCTGGTTGAGGGTGATAGGCAGTTGAATGGCAGGGGCAAATCTGAAGAGCCTTAAACTCTTCCCAAAAGGTGGAGGTAAACTAAGGTCCAAATTCTCTGATTATTTATTGGTTGACCCTGTGAAGAGCAAAAACGTATGATATGAAGAGCCTAACCATCTCTACCATGGCTACTGTGGTTCTACAAAGGATAAGGTGGGAGAACTTTGTAAAATGGTTCATTAATACCATGATGGCATTGTAGCCTTCAGAAGCAGGTAACTCCACAATAAAATTCACTAATAAGGATGTCTAAGCTCTTTCAGCCTTTTCTACTGGCACAAACAACCCTGCGAGGGGCTGGCAATTTGGCTTCATTTGGTTGCAGACCAGACACTATTTACGATACCTAGCAACCTGCGCGGCTAATTCCTTCCAATTATGAGTGTGTCAGCTAAACTCAAGAGACTTTGCATTTCCAGGGTGGCCAAAGGTGATCCCATCATGGTGATCCCAGATGATTTTCAGGTGAATGGGTCCTGCAGGAACCCAGAGGCGTCCCTGAAATTAGACCATCTCTTCCTTAACGTGGTATCCCCTGGTAATTTCTTCTTGATTCAACTTGCTCTTGGTGAGGACCATAGTATACTCAGTTGACAATGGCTGTGAAAGGACAACCTCTATGAACATACCGTATTCCTCTACATTTTCCAGAGGAGCAAGCGCTGACCTGTAAACACAGGAAAGGGAAGTTAAGACACAATATTACCTGGCTAATCACCAAGTGGGTGTTGTGTACCTCTTCCTCCTTAGGATTGAGAGCTAGTTCAGGGTTTCAGCTTAGTGCATCCGCCAAACCATTCTCCTTGCCCTTTGTAAACTCATAAGAAGATACAAATTGGGCTAGGGTTTCATGCCAACGGGTCTGCCATGGGGTCAAGACATGAGGTGCGCGGTAGTACAACAAGGCATGGTGATCAGTATGTATGTGGAAGGGTTGGGATGAGCCATGCAAATGATGACGCCAATAAGTCAGCGCTTCAACCAATTCTAATAACTCTAAAAAATATATGGTGTAGTTTAACTCAGGCAGAGACGTCTTTCTGGAAAATATCCCACAAGATGCTCCATTCCATATTTGCCTACTTGTATTAGGGCCACCACTATGGCAAAGTTGGAGGCATCAGAAGCCACAATAAACTCCTTTTTGGGGTCAACATGGCAAAGGACGAACGTGGATAACAGGATGCTCTTTACCACTTGGAAGGCATCTTACAAAGTTGGGGACCACTGGAGCACTTTTGCACCACTCACCTTATACAAGGGCACCACCACTACAGAAAAATTTGGTGTGAATTTCTTAAGGAATATACATGTCCCCAAAGAAACTACTCAATTCATAACAATAGTTGGGGTGGACACTTTCATATTGCCTTCTCCTTGTCTGAAGTTATCATGTGCCCTTATTCAAACACAACGTTGCCTAGGAAGGTAACCTGGGACTTAAAAAACTCACATTTACTGATTTTCAGCGTAAGGTTGTCTGCCCTCAAACTCTCCACCACTTGCTGAAGGTGTACTTCATAGAACACATGATTAGGGAAAAACCAGAATATCATCCATGTAGGCTACCGTGCATACTCCAAGCAGGTCCCCAAGGACGCATCAATACAGCGTTGAAAGATAGCTGGGGCATTTTTAAGACCAAAGAGCATAACCTGAAATTGGAAATCCCTTTTCTGGTATAGAATGTGGTCAGCCACTCCTGGCACTTCTTAATCCAAATATAATTGATGATTATAAGCAGTCCAGTTTGGAAAAGACTTTCACCTTCTCACATATCAAGCAATCTGAGAATCCAAAGGGTTGAGTTTAAGTCTGGTACTGTGACGTTGTTGAGATTCACATAGTCTACACTTGGGCATAGAGTAATATCTGGTTTTTTCACAAATAAAAGTGGAGAGCATACCGGGGAGGTACGCTGATATATTGTGCCTTTAGCTAACTGTTCTTTAACTCACGCATCTAAGGCTGCTTCCTCCCATACAGTCAAAGGGTAAATGGGAGAAGATATACACACTAGATCAATGATGAGCTTGAACTCACATTTAAACTCTTAATGATCTGGTATCACATTGGCTGAGGCTGCATCAAACAAGAATTCCAGCCCCTCCAAACAGGAAGTTAAGGGTACATCCAGAGAAGATTAAAGCAATGGAGAAAAACTGAGAGTGTGGATATTGGGCCAGTGGGGCATATCACCCTGAGAGTTTGCTTCAGACAAAGGGACAACTTATGCATGACCATTCTTCAAAATTAAGGACAAGGTATTGTCTTTCAAGTTGGTTCTGACGTCAAACTTTCGCCACCACTCTACTCCCAAAATATTGGGGTACAAGAGGTTTTTGATATCTTGGAAGCAGTCAGACAAATGGTATTTGCCAACCTGATAATCTACTTTCCCCAGAACTTTCAATGTGGGAATAACTTGGGAAACCCCTCCCCTAACATACCACCTGGCAAGTATTACAACTCAAAGTAGTCAGCCAGGTCTTGGTCAATAAAATTCTTAGAGGCTCCTCTATCCACCAAAATAGTTGTTCTGATCTTCCCTTAATGGGGATGAAATGGTAGCGTTCAACAAAAAATATCCCAAATGATTTTCTTTTAAAGCAGAAAACGCCAACACTTTCCAAAGAGAACTCCTCATCAGGCATAAGCATGCCTCCAGTGTATGTTTCCAAATTATAGAATAGAGAGGGATGTTGGTCACTCTTACTATTGAGGTTACATATCCCAACATATCTTTAGTAATTGCATAAACATTTTTATATTAAATAAGTAAATCTTTTTCACTGCATGTGTTCTGCGGATCATGGTAAGGGTCAAGCGCAGGTTCTCTGGGGTGATCTAGTATACTGAAATGGGTTTCAAATTAGAGCCACAAGAAATGATATTTGGCTTATTTTTGTATAAGAATTGATGTTATAAAACGCGTTTTGGGATGTTAATGACCCATACTCATTTTGGCAGTAGGTTGTGCATCATTATCCAAGGCCGTCACCACCAGGCTCTTTGTCAATGATCCTGCCTGCACCATCCAAGTGCTTTTCCAGAAAAATTATTTTAATAATCTTTCATCATTGATTTTAAGGGGAAAATTGGGGAATCATGACATTTAGATCACAAAATGTATAAATTTACCAGCTATGAGCAATAAGGATGGGTACTTCCAGTTGGAGGTATCAAGAATAACGTCATGATGCATCAACCATCAGCAAAATAAGAAAATGGTGGTGATCCCCACCTTAGCTATGACCAACAGCTGGCGCACCCAATTTACACTTTATGAAAGTCTCAAATGGATAAGTCTAGTGCACATAAAAAATTGGTTGGTCATCTAATGTAAGAAGAGTTTCTGTAAATCTCCCATTCCCAGCAAGGTGATTCAAGATGCACAGCCACACTGCCAGGGAACCAGTTGTTAGAAGTATGGTAAACAGGGTACCGCAGATGGTGCTGAAGCCAAAGTAACCCAGGGCAAGGGTGTACAACTTGGTGTATAGTAGTTGGTAACATATAAAAAACAATACATGGGTGGACCCCAAAAGGGAATTTAAACCTAAGTGGAGATCTGTGCTGGAAAACTTGTGTGCCTCAGTCTGGAGGGAAGCAGGGGGGCCATCAGTGCCCCATATCTGGTAGAGAATTTTGTGTGTAAAACGGCCAACGTTGTTAAAGATCCATGCTGAGGAGGTCCAGCATAGTTTAACCCAAGGAACCATATTTAAAAATCTAAACCAACAAGGAAATTTTATTAATTAAGACAACCAAAGAGGAAAGTTGGGCTCAAGAACCATAATTTAAACAAGGGAAGGCAAGTCATCAATTGGGGAAAATGGTTCCAAGCTTAAGTGAACCAATCAGTGCACCCTACCATTAGCCAGGGTACTGTAGCTTGAGATCAACTAAAATTGAGATATTGATTTCAATCTGAGCCATCCCAATTTGGCAATGGTGAAAATTGAACACGTTTCAAACTTCTTATTCTCTGAGCAACTGAACTGAACTGTTGTTGTTAAGAAGATAACTAGTGCATTTTAATTCCTTTGGTGTAACACAGGGCTGGGCATCACGCACTTTGCCTGGACCAACCTGACAATATCTAGCCTTCACCAAGCGCTGGTCCAAGGTATGCTTTAAGTCAAAGAGGTCCTGCAGCTTGACCTTTTTGAACTCCTGATGTCCATCCTTATCTTGGCAGTTGGTTCCATCAATGATGTCATGTAACCATGACATAAAAATGCAAAAAATCTATTAAAGATATAAGACAAAAGCTTTTTGATCTATTGCACTTCAGTAAGATTGATATATTAAAGATTTACTTATAATTGGATATATATGACAATTTAATACCTTTAATAACAGCTAACACAAATTTTAGTTATTAATATTAGTTTTTATAATGAGATATGCTATATAAAATAAAAAATTAGTGAAATCATATTTTACATAGCTATTATTGAAGTATTTTTACCATTGGCAGTCCCAACCTAAATGGAGATTCACTGAACTAATATTATTCTACTATTGAAATAAAAGATCTTTAGATAAATAAAATAAAGTAACCTAAATATCTAAGTGTCATCTTTAATTATCTAATTGAGTGGTTTATTAAAATTAAAAACTGATAAGTTGCCATTCTAGTATAATTGTCAAAATTAATTAAAGGTACACATGCAGGACTGCAATCTCTTCATAGGCATATTTATAAATAGAATAAAAATATTTTAAAAAAAACTTGATTTATTAAAGAGAAAAAATAGTAATCATAAAGTTTAAAAATATAGAGTAAAAAACATAAATCAAAAAAGATGCACTAAAACATCATGGGTTGGGACCATCTAGTACTAAAAAAAAAAAAAAGATGCACTAAAAATAAAAAATAATAATTTCTTTACCAAATAAATACTTTTTAATTAATTTACATTTTATTTAAGGTAGGCTGACCTGGGGATGATATTGCACCAATTGAGGGAAAATTGAATGAATGGGAAAAGAGGATAAAATCTGGAAAACCTCCATATGTGGCCTATGATAGGCCAGGAACTCCATGGACTGCCTTTGCTATTTGCTATCTTGGTTCTGGGCATAGGTGCGCAACACCAACACAGTCATAGTCATTCTCTACTCAAAGTTCCTGTACTGGAATCAAAATTGGGGAGGCAGTGGTAGAGGTCCCTACTCTACCACTGGGGCATCCTCACCACTTTTTAATTATTTTATTCATGTATAACTGCAAGAAAAGCAAACCATTTGCAGTTACATAAAATTATACATACAGGCTATATTTGTTTATAATATATTATACTACATATTATATATTTATACATTTATATATTTATATAATATATGCATTATTTATATATGTGTGTATATTGTCAAGAGAGTGTCTGTAACTCACTTGTTCCCAGAAAGGTGGTGCAGTATGCACATTTATGCTGCCATGGAACTAGCCATTAGTAGGAGGAGAAACAGGGCACCATGTAGGGTGCTGGAGCAGAAAGGACCCAGGGCAAGGGTGTATAACACAGTATACAGGATAGAATAACCAAGAAATAACATAACATGGGTAGATCCCAAGGGGGAGTCCATGACCAAGTGAAGATTGGTGCTAGGGGGCTTGGGTGCCTCAATCTGGAGGAAACCAGGGTGGCCCAAAGGTGCATCAGAAACTTTAGTTGATTGAGATAAGATATAGTGGCCAACGTTGTTGGAGACCTTCTCAAAGTGGTCTGCACACAGGTTCATCCAAGGAATCATAATATTAAAAATGTAAGAGAATGTGGAATGTTTATTGAAAGAAGTTGACTAACAAGAAAGATTGGTCTCAATGAAACATATTTAAGCAATTGGGGGAATTGTCCATTGGAAGAAGTGGTGCTAAGCCCTGGTGCACCAATAAGTGCATGCTTCCACTATCCAAGATGCTAAAGCTCAAGATTGACTAAACTCAAGTAATTGATTGCAAATATAGCTGACCCAATTTTGAAATTTGAAGAAATAGAACTGAACCATCACCATTGACAATATAACTAGTTTGTTTTAATGCTTTTGCCTTCACATAGGGCTGAGCATTGCACACATTCTCTAGGCCAACCTGGGTGTACCTGACCTGAACTCATCACAGGTCTGGATTGTGCTTGAGGTCAGGAAGGCATTCCAACTTCACCTTTTTGGCCTCCTGATGACTATATTTATCATTACAATTGGTACCCTCTATGGTGCCATCAGGCCATGACATATATGTTGTATACATACTGTTTATATTAAATTACATAATATTATATATAGTATATAATATATTATATAATATTATATTTAATTTATATGTATATATAATATTATTTAAATTAAAATTTTTATTCAAGGTGGGCTGACCTGGGGATGATACCGCACTGATGAAGGATGAAGGGGATTCAAATTAATAGGAAAGGAGGATAAAATCTGGAAAACCTCCATATGTGGCCTATGATAGGCTAGGAACTTCATGGATCACCTTGCTAATTTCTATCTTGGTTTGAGGCATTGGTGTGCAATTCCAACACAGTAATAATAATCCCCTACCCAAAGTTCCTGTATCAGAATCAAACTTGGGGAGGCAGTGGTAGAGAGTCCATATTCTATCACTGGGGCATCAACCCCTTATATATAATTGTTATATTAACATATTTAATATCATTAATATTATATATATATATATTACATATTTACATACTTTGCATGATTGTACATATGATTGTACATATGATTGTATATTAATGCGTACACCTTGCTTTTCTTACAGTCATGCATAAATAAATTTTTCAAAAGTAATTATTTAGCAAAAAAATATCTTTTACTTTTTAGTGCAACTTTCTGTCAGAGACTGCAATATCTTTAACCCAGTCTGGCATAGCAACTCATGAACTTGCCATGCCTGAGCTAAGAGTCCAGTTTAACAAGGGAAGGATGAGGATAAAAAATATAATAGCTGTGAATAAAGGTTTGTTGGGCCCTAATAGGTTGTAAAACTTCAGCTAGACCAACCCCTGTTAGGGCCAAGATACCAGTGACAGTGGTAATTGTGAAATTGAGTTAGAGGAATTATTTGGATTTCCAGAGTTGTTTAATTGATATATGCTTGATAATAAAGATCCTTGTACTTTACTAAGGATCACAAGCAAGTAAATCAAGTAAGTGTTTAGTAGCATTTTAACTTTATTGACTGCAAGGAATGATTTTAGAAATATTCAGCTTATATACACTTTTCAGACTAATTGAACTAGCTTTAAGGCTTACTTAATTCTTATCTAGCTTTAGATTCTTTAGGCTCTTTCTGTCTTAGATAACCAAATCTTAGATTAGTAGTCAACTGCCTAGTTAGGGCTACTAAGACCTGGCCCCAGATGTTCCAATGTTTAATTCAAATTTGATAGGTTTGAATCAACTCGTCTGACTCATTATTTGTCTGCTATGTGACTTTGCTATCAACTTTGACTGTTTAAGCTGATTACATATATCATATATTCTATCAATAAGAACTGATATTGTTGAGTAATTAACTGGAACTAATCATCAGATATTCAATAGGGACATAATAATGTTAGCATGCCTAAAACTTATTATGGATCATATCAGATATCACCAATTATGGACCAGGTATATTCTAAGCTTATGAAAAGCTTAGGATCTGCGGCCTAGCAATTTCACTTAATTATATCTGACTATAATTACATGGGCTTAAGGGCTTTGTCAGTTAGGTCAGACTTAGATTAAGTTTTGACTTAATGACTCAGGAATGTGGGCTTTGTTGGTCTGTGTCAAAATTAGTTTTTAATGTCAGTTGAGTTTTTGATCAAATTAATTACTAATTAGTGATATGAATTGCCTTGGTATGTGCTGCCAATTGCTTTTGAAAGTGAATCAGTTCAGCTATTTTGAAGGTATTATGAAACGCCATTTAAAGGATGATGATGGTGTTTACTCTGACTCTGAGGCTGAGCATGATGCCCTGAGTCAAAGTATTTGTAGACGTCATTACAAACTTTTTACGTGGCTAAGGGTCACTGAAAGTAAGGCGTCATGGGTAAGATGTGGTTAACATCAAACCCTATAAATAACCCTTAAGTTGACACTAATAATATATATTCAACTACCAGACTTGTTTATAATTTTAATTTATAAACTTTTTTGTGTTTAGTAATTTCTTTTGTATTAGTCAGCTTTTACTTGGGATCAGTAAGATCAGGGCGGTGTGCCATCATCCAAGTAAAAATGACAGGGAATATGAATTAAATACTACCAAGAATCTATAATTTAAATTCTAATCACCATCCTGTCTGTTGTCTTCACACAATAGATGCTCAAAACTGCATTTCACACCTGATGAAGAACCAGCCATCAGAAAAAGCCCAAAAATCAACAAATGGCGCTCATGGCTGGGACCGCAGATGGTGACCAGTATCAACGTTTGAGCAACCAAATTTCGCATATGAAGGATGAATACACCAGAAAAATCAATGATCATAATGATGATATTGATGCTATTAATGAGTCAAACTTTAATCTCCATGTAGAATTGAACCAATGCAAGAAGGCAATAAAAGAAAAGGACCAAGTGATTTCCACCTTTCAGCTACAAGCTACTAGCCTGAATGAGGAAATTGCAAAATTAAAATTAAAACCAAAATTGTACCAATTGGGAAAACAAAATCAATGACCAAATTTGAGCTCTGGATGATGGGCGTTGACAGTGTGCTACAACCCATTTGACTGGAAATTCTTCCAAATGTTATGAGGACAAAGCTTCAGAAATAGCTACCAAAATGGACGCTGGGCCACATTGACAACTGCCTAGCAAAATGGTTGCTTTGGCCAACCCTATCACCTCAACCTGGGATACAATGCCCCAACGCCCTAGTACGCCTGGCTCTAGTCAACCTAGAAATAATCGTGATAACCAGGAATGGGGAAGCGATAATTATAAACCAGCAAACCTGCCAGCCTTTGATAAGAATGGAAGTATTACCACATTTGTCAAACGTTTTGAAATGGCCATGCATGGGGCCAGCGACTGCAACAAAGCATCCACCATGATTAACTGCTTGGATGAGTGGAGCATCGAGTTGATTATGCCTCACATTAAAGAAAATCCAACATATGCCAAAGTCAAGGAGGCCGTGCTTCATTAATTTGGAGGTCCAGAACAGATGTCAACCAGAAAATCCAAGCTTTTGAACATCAGCTTTAAGAAAGATGAAGCAATTAACGAATTTGTGGATTGATTCTATTGCAAAGCTCAAGTTCTCTTAAGCGCATAGGCTATGGTCAATTTTGATGCCAAGATATCACTAGAGCATGCAGTAGAACTTTACCCTAATCTATCAAACACTCTATTGCCTGCTTTTGTGCAAAACCTTGTGACATCTAAATTGGTTGACTATTTATGCAGATGCTCAAAAAATTATGGTCCTCCTAATACTGGTTACAGATTGGGAACCGCTGCCTTTGCTGTAAAGTCCTTCAAAACCAATAAGAAGACTGACAACCCACGGCCATTGAGTTAAATTACTTGCTTTAATTGCCAACGTAAAGGTCACTATGCTTTCCCATGCCATCAGCAAAATGTCAATATAGTCCTTCCTAATACTGTGCAGGAGGAGGAAAAGAACAAGCACAATAGATGAGGGATGCTCTATTGTGCCTGCAACACCAGTCCCACCTGATTGACAAGCAAATGATGGCCACAGGTATCTTGCTTAACAATGAAAATGATTCTGTTTTAGTATTGAATGAAGATTCCTCAAACATACATGCATAACTCGCTCCCAGAGTAAGGTTGTCACACCTGAAGTCTCTGAAGTAGTCGCTAAACCCTATGTGCAACAAATACTTGAGAATATTCCATCTGACAGGCCAAAAAATGTAGCAGATACCCCAAGCCTGAAAGGGGTCAATATAGCAATGCTAATCGACACATTCATCAATGAATGTCCCAGTATTGGGAATACTCTGAAGCACACTCTTAACTCCTTGGATTCTTCCCATATTCACTTAGTAAGCTCTATTGATTCTTACTAAACTGAGTGCACTTATGTGGATATTCTGGTCAACAAGGTTAAATTTGTAGCTATTGTCAATAGTGGAGCACCTGTAAACATTGTTTCCATGAAGCTGGTTAAGAAAATAAAAAATAGCTCTGGACATTGACCATCATCAAGAATATGGGACCGCAGGCCTTAACAGTACTAAGAGTGAAGGAGCTTACAGCACTTTGCCACTGCGATTTGGAGCTTTGGTAGTTGCTGCACCCACTATAGTGCTTCCAAATGCCAATTATGACATATTAATTGGAACTAGTTTTTTAAGGACCTATGGGATCTCATGCGCTTTTAAAGAAAACATCTTGACAATATTGGGCCAATCACTTCCAATCTATTACTCACACAATGATATGAAGCCCACAAGCCGTCGTAGAAATTTTATCAATATATCTTATGCCAATGGGATAATACCAGTAGGTACATCAGCGGGGGAATTGAAGCCGCCCCATGCCAACTGCCATAAATGAAAATCGAGGAATACCTCTATGTGTAAATAAGGATGCAATAATAGCTTCAGGCCATCAACTGGTTATGAGAACTGGGACCACACTGGATATTCCAGAAGGACTGTATGGGGAGGTCATATCCCCATGGCATCATTCTCCAATGGAACCTAGTGTGGCGCCTGGAATAATTATACTGGGGCACAAAGAGATTGACGTCTTACTAGAAAACTTGACCAGCCAAAATATTAAAATCAAGAAATATCAAGTAGTCACTTTTGTGCATCTGTTTCTGAGGGACAGGTTAATATCTGCTGTCAAATTTGGTGACTTATCCAAGTTTGGCTTACTGACCAAAACCCTTGAGGCACATACTGTAATATCTAGAGAATTGTTTACCAGATTATCAGAACAACAGAAGGATGGAGCACTAGAGTTGTTTGAACAATACTCCAAAATTTTCGCCAAAGATGACTAAGATTTAGGTTGTGCAAAAGGAGTTCAGCATTTTGTTGACTTGGGGACCATATGCCTATTAGAATGAGGCCAATTTGGCGCCCTAGGGCTAGTGACAAAATAGTCAGTGAAGAGCTAGACAAATTGCTGAAAAGCGGAATGTTAGTGCCATCCAAAAGCCCATGGGCCAGCCCTGTTTTAGTCATAAAGAAAAAAGATGGCAGCAATCAAGTTGTGATTGATTATTGATGCCTCAATGCCATTACAAATAAGGATTCATATCTGTTGCCCAGAATTAATGATGCTCTGGACCGTCTGGGAGGGTCAAAGTACTTTACTGCAATGGACCTCATCTTAGGATATTGGCAAATTGAGCTTCCACAAGAGGAGCAGGAAAAATGCGCGATGATTGCTGCTCAAGGGCTTTTTCAACTGACACGCATGCCACAGGGGCTGTGTAATGCACCAGCAACCTTTCAGCGCGCAATGGACACAATTTTGGGGGACCTTAAATTGTTCTGCATTCTGGTGTACCTGGATGACATCAATGTATTTTTGCAAACATTTTCTGAACATCTGGAGCACCTTGAACAAGTGTTTGAATGACTGTTGAAGGCCAATCTGAAGATAAAACCTAGAAAATTCCAATTCTTTAAAGAACAATTGGAATACCTCAGGTTTGTCATTGATTTCAAGGGCTTGCAGCCTCAGCCTCAAAAGGTGGAGGCAATCAACAATATGCAACCTCCAATTAGTATGAGAGATTTTCAAGTGTTCTTAGGCATGGTAGGATACTATTGAAGATTTGTGGAAGGGTTCATAAAGATTGCCAAGCCTCTATTCCACTTACTACAAGGAGGAGTTCGTTTTTGCTGGGCAGAGGAATTCCAACAAGCCTTTGAGGCTTTGAAAAACAAAATGAGCTTGGCGCTGATCCTCTGATATCCTGATTTCAGCAAGCCTTTTATCATACAAACTGACGCCTTGTTGACTGCAATTGGTGGTGTGCTATCACAGATTGGGGATGTTGGTGAGGAGCATCCAGTTGCTTATTGCAGCAGGATGCTGAATAAGCATGAGCATAATTATAAGGTGACTGAAAGAGAATGTCTGGCTGTCATCTATGCTTGTAAACAATTTCAGGTTTACATTCATGGCACCAAGTTTTGAGTAGTAGTGTATCACAGCTCATTATGATGGCTCCACAATCTCAAGGAACCTGAAGGATGGTTAGCCTGCTGGGCTCTGAAATTACAAGCGTACAATTATGAAATTATTCATAGAGCTGGAGTGGCCCATCAAAATGCAGACAGACTATCGTGACTTCCTATTGTAGCTATCCTGAGCAGTTTGGCTGATTAGCTTCATGAAAAAATGATTAACCAAAAGTATGGAGATGAACCACATAAATTTCAAAAAGTGATCTAGAAAGCATTAATTGACACCAAATATTGAAATGGAGTTCTATACAAGCTTAAGCCCAATGAACAATGTCAAATCTTCCCAAAACCTTCCAACTGAATGGAGATTATTACACAAGCACACAAGGCCCCAGACATGAGGGAATGACCAAGATGCTAGAATTAATTTGATCCAGTTACTATTGGGATTCCATGCAATTTGATATCCAAGATGTGCTCAATAAATGTCATTCATGCCAAATTGCAACACCTAGGAATTTGGATGTGAAATATTGTTTGATCAAACCTGACTGGGCCTGGCATACTATATCAATTGATGTAATTGGCCCCTTGCCTGTGAGTATCCTAGGCAACAAATACATAATTGTTGCTATTGACCATCTAACAAAATGGGTGGAAGTGAAAGAAATTTGAGATGTCAGGGCTCTAACTACTGCCAAGTTCATTATGGATAATATTATCTATAAGCATGGATGCCCCCAGAAGATCTTGATGGACAACAGCACGAATTTTACTACCCCAAATGGTGCTACAGCTAAATGAGTTGATGTCCATCAAAGGAGTGTTGTCAACACCATACCATCCTGAGACTAATGGTATAGTAGAGCGAGTGAATGGCACTTTAGTTGGCATTTTATGCAAAAACGCAGCCTTGGCGCCTTCACAATGGGCAACTTCAATTAGTGCAACCATGTTTGCATACAATATTGGACACCACAGCAGCACAGGCCACTCTCTGTTTCAACTTTTGTATGGTAGACAGCCCGCTCTGCCTCCATTATTATACTCAGTACTCAGTTCAACTGACGCAACCAACCCAAATAACTATGTCAAGCAACTAGCGAAGACCCTAATCAAGTTGCAATTGGAAGCTTATCAAAACGTGAATAGTTGAAAAACTATTCAGAAGAGCCACGATAACGCTAAATGAGCTATGGTGACTAAGTTCAATGAAGGAGATTTTAGTAGTATATTGTGACACTCATAGCGCAGGCTGCACGCACAAGCTAGCCTCGCTTTGGAAGGGTCCATTTATCATATTGGAGAAATTGTCTGAAGATGTATATACCATTGAGGATTAAGGTGGCTGGGTTGTGAATTGTGCTTACACTAAGTTCCTTTGTCTGTATCATAAATAATATTAAAAATAAAAAATAATAAAAGGAAAATAATAAAAATAATAAAAAATAAAAAAAGATATAAAAATAAGATATATATATAATTTCAAGCCATAGATTTAATTTACTGACTTGATGCCTCGCTGGCATCAGAACTAGGTACCCCCTCTTTGGTAGGGGGAGGAGAGCACAATCAAACCAGAGAAACCTGCAACAGAATCAGGGAGATGCAAATTTCATATAAATCCTGACTATCTAGACCCTGGCGGAGATGTGCCAAACCCAAGAAAGCTTGGCACCAGGCACGCTGGCCATGTCAGCTTAAGAAAGGCCATTGAACTAAAGGGAAAGTCCATTGGTAGGGACTTTAGAATAGGCAGGAGAGGTTTGACTCTGGAGTAAATGCCACCAAAAGGAAGATACAATTGGCAAGCAGACTCTCAAGGCAGGGTTAAACGGAAGGGAGGAACTCTTTCACACAAAACATTTGGGAATGAGCCTCATCTAATACCCTGCACATGTCAGGCATGGTATTGGTAGGAAGCAACAAAGGAGGGAAGCAAACACACACACCCAAAAGAACCATCTGGGGGACATACTTCTTGGGAAGCCCCTTAGCCAAGCTCTTACAAAGGGCTCAGTACAACACCAGGATGCACCACTCCTTTGAAACCTGAGTCTTGAGGCCCAACGCAACGTGAAAATTGGTATGAACCAAAGCGGGTTCACACCAAATCCTAGTGACAGCGTTATCAAAAATAAGGGCCTGGTTGGCCTCAAAGATATTGTAAGCGGCAACCTCAGGACCAGTTGCAAGTGTGGATAACAAGTAGGCATTCATGAGCTCCAACATCAAGTTGAGCTCAAGACCCAATGAAGCCACGCTGCCCACACAAAGGGAGGAAGCAATATTTTTTAAAGTAAAAAAGTTAAAAAGTGAAAACAAGAAGTATGGAAGAAGATCCCCATCTGAAGTAAATTGATCTTGGATCAGGGTTTCTTTGGACTAAATGCTTCAGAAGGCCAAAGAGATATTGAATATGGTAAAAGGGAATCCCACTCAACCCATTGGGATGTTCAACTAACTGCACCTGAAGCCACGGAGGCTTGTTTGGGTTGATCAATTGGTGCTATTGCAACGGGTTGTGAAACTAAACTTTCTAGTATCATGGAAGCATAGCTGGTCAACCCAGCTTGAGGAACTATGGGCAACACGCCCAAGTTAACCATAGCTCACTGCATGGACTTGCTTAGCCTTAGGAAGGCTCATCAGTCCAAGGCGGAAAGGCTATTGAGATAATGTTCATACTTGGAGGAGCGCGAAAAGCCAGACATTGTGACCCAAAAAGAAGGGTACCTGCCGCTTATATCCAGTCAAGGCGGGGGAAGTGTTGAGTAATTGACTGGACCTAATCATCAGATATTTGATAGGGTCATAATAATGTTAGCATGCCTAGAACTTATTATGGATCATATCAGATATCAGCAATTATGGACCAGGTATATTCTAAGCTTATGCAAAGCTTAGGATCCGCGGCCTAGCAATTTCACTTAATTATATTCAACTATGATGACATGAGCTTGAGGGCTTTGTTGGTTAGGTAGGACTTAGATTAAGTTTTGACTTAATGACTCAGGCACGTGGGCTTTGTTGGTCTAAGTTTAAATTAGTTTTTAATGTCAGTTGAGTTTTTGATCAAATTAATTACTAATTAGTGATATGAATTGCCTTGGTATGTGCTGCCAATTGCATGTGAAAGTGAATCAGTTTAGCTATTTTTAAGATGTGACAAAACACCATCTCAAGATTGATGATGGTGTTTCCTCCAACCCTGAGGCTGAGCATGATGCCCTGAGTCAAAGTATTTGTATACATTCTTACAAACTTTTTATGTGGCCAAGTGCCACTGAAAGTAAGATGTAATGGGTAAGATGTGGTTAACATCAAACCCTATAAATAACCCTTAAGTTAACACTAATAAAATATATTCAACTACCAGACTTGTTTATAATTTAATTTATAAACTTTTTTGTGTTTAGTAATTTCTTTTGTATTAGTCAGCTTTTACTTGGGATCAGTAAGATCAGGGCGGCGTGCCATCATCCAAGTAAAAATGACAGGGAATATGAATTAGATACTACCAAGAAGCTATAATTTACATTCTAATCACCATCCTGTCTGTTGTCTTCACACAATAGACGCTTGAAACTGCATTTCACACCTGATGAAGAACCAGCCATCAGACAAAGCCCAAAAATCAACATATATATCAGGGATATCTTTCATGTCAGGCTTTGCCATGACATTATCCCCCAACAAGACTGAAGCCATCTGCAATTTCTTTTTTCCAACCTTGAAGTAGATTCTTTGCATTTTTAAGGTTTTCCTCTGGTTCCCAAGTACTCTCTTTAACAGGGTACCCTACCCACTTTACCAGGTACTGAATTTTTCCATAATGCTTCCTACTTTTAAGGATTGCTTCTACTTCATACTCTGGAGTCTCTCCTTTAATCAATGGAGGGGCAGCTGTTCTGATCTGTTAATGGGGTAGAGAGATACCATCTTTCTTATGTAAAGGGGATCAGTGAAATACATTGTGGATTTTCCATTCCTTGGATAATGCTATTTGATATGCTACCTTACCTATAATTTTCTCTACCATAAAAGGTCCTGTGTGTTTGTGTGCTAATTTGCGTGATGGAACACTTATAGGTACATTTCTTGCAATTAGGTAAACTTTATCTTTAATTTCTAGGATTTTTCCAGGTACTCTTTTCTTATCAGCAAAATCTTATATGTCCTGATTGCTCTTTTTAGATTTGCAATGCATAAGGCATAAGTTTGTTGAATATCTTTAATAAAGTCTCTACCTGATAGGTTTTCTGATATTTCAGTGAAGTTGGGTCCCCAATTCACATCATAACCATAATTTTCCTTAAAAAGGTGACATACCTATAGAAGCATGGTACAAGTTATTATAGCAAAACTGAGCCATGTTAGAAGCTCTTCCCAATTATTTTGTTTAGAATTCACATAGCATCTTAGATATTGCTCTAATACTTGATTTACACGTTATGTCTGTCCATCAGTTTGAGGATGATATGAAGTGGATAGACATCTTTTAATACCTAGGTCCTTCATTACTTGATTCCAAAATTTGATGTAAACTGAGTGCCACAGTCTGTTATCACTTCTTTGGGAATGCCATGTAAAAGAAAGACAAAGTAATTATAAATAGTTGGGCTGTTTCCTTAGCTGTTACAGATGTTTTAGTAGATATAAAGTGAGCCATATTTATAAATCTATCAACGACTTTTAAAATTGCATTGTAACCATTTGAATTTGGTAACTTAATTATAAAATCCAAGGAAACTGATTCCCATAGTTTTGTTGCCATACTTAGAGGTTCCAGTAAGCCCTGTGGTTGTCCTTTTCTAGCCTTTGTATGACAACAGGTCTCACAACCAGATAGGTACTTGATCACATCTTTTATCAAATCAGGCCAACGGTATGTTCTCTGAATAAGTGAAAGCATTTTATTTCTTCCAGGGTGACCTGCCATGCTTGTGGCATGGTATTTATGTAATATAGTTAGCTGTTGAGGATCTTCAGGTATATAGAGACACTGTTTTCAAAGTAGAAGATATCCTTTAAGTGAATAACCCTTTTAGTACCAAATGCTATTGTTGTTATTCTTTAAATAAGAGATGATTTTCTGGCAAAAATTGCCTTTTCCCTGGGCTTTGATCAATTCATCCTCCCGATTTTACTAGGACAAGGTGAGAAAGTTGATCTGATTTTCTGTTTGTTTTAGTAAGACTTGAGTATTGTAGTCTTCTATCTCCCCTTTGTCTGGGATAAGATCTGATCTTCTACTTAAAGCATCTGGGACTACATTAATTTTTCCTGGTTTATAACCAATTTCTAGCTCATAGTCAGCTAAAGTGAGAGCCCATCTAGCTTGATGTTGATTTAGTTGTTGAGGATAGAAGAAGTAAATTAACTTTTTATGATCAGTTAGAATGGTAACTGGATGTTTAGCCCTGCATAGGTATCTTTTTCAATTCTTCAAGGTCTGAACAATGGCTAACATCTCTTTATCATAAATGAGGTAATTACATTCAGCTGGGATAAACTTCTTTGAGTAGTAGGCTATAGGGTGAAGCCTATTATCATCCCCTCCTATAGTAAAACACCTCCAAGTGCAAATCCAGAGGCATTGGTTTCAACCACAAATGGCCTCTCATAGTCTGGCATTGCTAAAACTGGTGCTGTATTAAACGCTTTCTTTAAGCCATTAAAGGATCTTTCTGCCTTTGATGACCATTTAAAATTTACATTTTCAGAGGTGAGTTGCGTTAAAGGTAATGCAATTGTTGAAAAAAAAATTATAAAATCTCTGAAAAAGTTTGGTAAACCTAAGAAGCTTCTCACCTCCTTTCTGCTAGTTGGTGTAGGCCAAGAAGTATTAGCATCAACTTTACTTGGTGCCATTGTAAACCCATTCTTGCCTATAACATAACCAAGGAGATCTACTTCTTCTTGTTCAAACTCACATTATGATAATTTAACATGCAAATTAAATTTTTTTTGAAATTCTCAAGTACCAGTTGAATATGATTAAGATGATCCTCTTTGGACTTACTATATACTAAGATATCATCTAGGTAAGCAACACAAAATTGGTCCAAGTAGCCTCCTAGTACAGTATTGATCATCTGTTGGAATGTGCTAGATGCATTGCATAAACCAAATGGCATTACAAGATATTCATACAGGCCAAATCTTGTTTTAAAGGCAGTTTTCCACTCATCTCCTTCTTTGATTCAGATTTGGTTAAATGCATCTCTAAGATCAATTTTTGAAAATATTGTTGCCCCAGAAAATTGGTCGCTGAGGTGGTCTGCATCAGGTAAGGGATACCTGTTTTTTATAGTGATATCCTTAAGTTTCTGGTAATTGACACATGGACATAAACCTCCATCTTTCTTACTCACAAATAAAAAGTGGTGATGAGCATGGAGATTGTGAAGCTCTGATAAAACCTTTGCTTAGCATGGTATCTAAGTATTCTTGCAAAGCTTTTTGTTCCTGTTGATTACAGATGTAGATTAGGCCATGAGTAGGTTGTTTACCTGAAACCAAGTCTATTGCATGATCAAATAGGCTATGCTGGGGTAGTTGATTGGCTTCATCTTTGCTGAAAACTGAAGCTCATTGCCTTAAATACTTAGAAATAGTTGCTTTACAGGCCTCCAACTTTATAATTAGAGTATTAGCAATTAACAGTATTGGGATTTTGACTGGTCTTCCCATCAATGAAACCTCTTCTGAATTATCAGCGATGATCTCCAATGAATCTGTAAGTGATAAAAATCATATCAAATCTTTTCCATCTGATCAAGTCTATCTCAACTCTAATATCAGAAGAGATTCAGTCTCCTGTCAGATGAAACAATCTAAACAAAAATAGAAAACTATAAATCCTATAAATATTAAGACTTTTTAATAATAAATCAATTCTTTTTCTTGTGAGCTGATATTCACATTATTGTTTTATCCTTTTAAGACTCCAAATAAGTAACTTCGAGTCAAAGCCTGAGTCTCTGGTGTATAACAAAGATTGCTGATAAGTGGTGCTCACTACAGGGGCCCTCTGAGTTATGCTACTGTGAAAATGTCTATCACAAAAATGGAGTCTCCCTATATGCCCAAAGATTCTCAAGATAATGAGACAAGCAGTATTATTCAATGGGTCTGTACTACCTAGACTGAAATTCTAGTGACCCCAGCTATGTTGGAATTCTGAGCTCATCTGGAACTAAATGTCCCTAATTTAAGTTCTATTTCAAATTTTCAAATGCAACCTGATGCCTTATGGGAAACTATTCAACAACTCCTAGATGGAGTATATTTCCCTGGAAGTCATACTAGTCAAATTTGGGCCAGTGCTGTACCCTCTACTATGAGGGACTTATACCAAACCTCTCAGTTGCCTGCTAATGAGGTTGGAATCAGTACTGAACAATATTTAAGGCAGTTTGTACATCCTGCTATGTACCATCTATTACAAATATTGGGAGTACATCATCAAGGGGTATTTAATTTATTGGAAGGATTACAATCCCTTCATAATTATGTCTGAATTTTACAATTCTGCTTCCAAGTTTAGTTGAGATAACCGTGAAGCTATTATAGGTAATTGTAAACCTATTAACAAAGTACAACAGCAGGCTGCTCAGTTAGATTATGGGATATCCAGCTTTCTTAATACCCAGTTAATGGAATGATTTCAAGAAAATAATGCAGACTGGAAAGATAAACTTAACCTTATAACCGCTCAAATCCAGTCAATCAAAGATGAAATTAAGAATCGACTCTCAAAATTAGAACAAATCCATTCTGAATTCCAAATACTAATTAGTAGAGTTGAGCAAACCCCAGGGATTATGGGTCCTCCTGGACCTATTGGCCCCCAAGGACCTCCAGGACCACCTGGTCCCCCAAACTCATCGGGATCTAATTTCTCTATTGAAGATAACTTTTAACTCAAGATTTCAATTGCTTACTGAAATGATTGAACATCTAAGGGCTCAGTTCTATAATGTGGCTATAGAATGTAATTTGTTACCTGACAGAAGTCTTATCAACCCACTTTTGTCTTTATATTCTTTATCTAAAGAATTGAATAATTTGGGAAAATGGGCTAAAGATATTGATTCTCTGATACAGATGCTTGAATCTCAAGGTACAGTCCTTTAGGCTAAACTCGAGTCTTTGGAGCTTCAATATCAAACCCAACAAGAACAAATCATTGAGTTAACTCAAAAATTGGAAACTAAAATTGATCACGTTGAAATGAACAATCAGATCACCAAAGTATGCTCTAACTTTGTCAAAATGCAAAGACAATTTTCATCATCCCAAAGTTCAGGGACAAGTTCCTATATTTCTACTCAACCGGAATAACCCAGTGTACATGTGTTATCATCTAATGCTCAGATGAGTTTTAAACCTGTATTCAAGGACAAGTACTCCCCTGGAGAAGGGAGCATAATTTCCTTCCTTTATTTATATGAGAAAGCTCTCAGCGAAGCCTCAGATGTTCAAAAAATAAATTATTTACCCAATTGACTTAATTGCTTGGCCCAAGATATAATGGTACCACATCTGATGACATGTTCTACTTGGATCCAAGTTAAAGAAGCCTTATTAAAAGAATTTGGAAGTGAACAAACTCTGTCTACTCAAAAACAGGCTTTCATGGGAATCCAACTGTTGAGAAATGAGACCATTAAAGTGTTTGCCCATCGATTTTATTGGGAAGCACAAACTTTAGTGGCCTGTGGTAGGTTAAACTTGGATGACATGATTACAGCCATTGTATCTGCATTCTCTTCAAGAATTCAAATACAGGTATATCTTATTAGTGTGAAGAAGAATTTTTGAAGCATTTTGGACATCAAAGAAGCCTTGCTGGAACTACCCTTGCAACTATCTGAAAGGGTTCAAATTTCTGAAATCCCAAAGCCAGTCTGACCTAAAGTATATGCAGTCTCTGAAAATGCTAAGCCCATGCAATGTAACTATTGTCATCGGTTCTTTCACTCTGAGGATTGTTGTTTAAAGAAAAAGCTGATGAGAAAAAGAAAACCAAAATTTATCATCTTGGTAATGACTCTGGTATAAATCAAATGGAACAATTTGCTTTGCCTGAAGAATCTATTAAAGACAAACAATCCTCTTATGTTATGTCCTCCTTATTGACATTACCTTCTCAGTTTGGAAGTTTAATCACTCGGATTGAGCTTTGAGTAAATCAAATCAAAGTTAAGGCTATTATCGACACTAAATCCCCAGTGAATGTGGTCTCATCTAAACTTGCAAAACAAATCAAACTCACCCTGGACTTATCGCATCATGAAGAATATGGTACCGCAGGGCCTTAAAGCACTCGATCTATTGGGGCCTTCTCATTGCTACCATTGAAAATTGGGAAGTTAACTTTTACAGTACCTGCCATTGTTTTAGACAATTTAAATTATGATATATTATTGGGAGCCCAGTTTTTAAAAGAATTCGATGGGATCATCAATTTTTCTGAATCAAGTTTATCTCTTTTAGGCTATAGAGTGCCTTTACTGTTGTCTGAAAAATCTAT
Source organism: Massospora cicadina (assembly GCA_022478985.1). Classification (NCBI taxonomy): domain Eukaryota; kingdom Fungi; phylum Entomophthoromycota; class Entomophthoromycetes; order Entomophthorales; family Entomophthoraceae; genus Massospora; species Massospora cicadina. The sequence goes on from JAKSZP010018552.1 coordinate 73,496, forward strand.
GATCCAAAATACTAAGCGTCGCATTTGTCTGCTGGAAGGAGTAAAGAGGTCTTATACTATCCAATACTATGTTGAAGGACCTCAAATTAATTTACCACCAAAGACAGCTGATATTGATGAAGGTATGCCCATTTTTTCTCCAAATTCAGTTGTCATACCTCCAAAATCCCAGATTATTATTAACACTTTTCTACATTTCTCCATTCCAAAAGGTCATCTATTGCAGATTAAGGGTGTTTCAAACCCTTCGGTTAAGGAAATTTTACCATGTCCCAGGGTATTAGATTATGCTTATTTGGGAGCTTTACCTGCTTTACTTGCGAATCTTACTGATAAGCTGAAGACTGTGGATCAAAAAATTCCTATTGCTTATATTAAACTGTTGCCTCTAACCCAAATATATGATATTAAGACGTTTGGGAACCTGCAAGTATTCGGTTTAGAGCCTAATGTCAATGTTCTTACTTTGGAACCAAAAATTGGAAATCACTTAACCAAAGATCAAGAAGAATTACCATCTAGTACTAAAAAAAAGATCAAGAAGAATTGGTTCATCAACTATTAGAAGATTATTCAGATATATTTGCAAAGCATACATATGATTTTGGTAAGATGAGTGGAATAACCTATACCGTCAAAACTGGAAATCATCCTCCAATATGAGCTAAACCCTATCATAAATCAAAGGTCGAAGAGGCCCAAGTTACCAAAGAGTTAAATCAACTGTTGGAAGCAGGGCTTTTAAAACCATCAAATAGTCCTTGGGCTTCACCTCTGCTTCTGGTGAAGAAGAAAGATGGATCCCATAGAGTTGTAATGGATTATAGAAGATTAAATGCTGTAACTCATCGCGACAGTTATCCCCTTCCCAGAATTGATGACTCTCTTCGGTTGCTTGCAGGTTCCACATATTTTTCTGCTATGGATTTAGCTAGCAGTTATTGACAAATTGAGTTGGCTCCAGAAGACCGAGCTAAATGTGCGCTGATCTCAAGCGAAGGGTTATATGAGCCAACCCGAATGCCCCAAGGGTTAAGTAATGCTCCCCCAACTTTCCAGAGGGCAATGGATGGAATATTCCACGATTTAAAAATGACTTGCATTCTGGTATATTTAGATGATATTATGGTGTTCTTGAGAACTTTTTCGAGCATTTAAATCATTTATGAGAGGTTTTTAAACAGATTTGAAATTCCTCGCTTAAACTTAAACCTTCAAAATGTTCATTTTTCCAGAACAAAATGGATTTTTTAGGTCATAAAGTTTCCTCAAAAGGGATTCAACCTCTTCCTGATAAAATCGAGGCTATCAAAAACATATCTCCTCCAAAGTCTTTACGAGATATTCAAGTTTTTCTAGGAATGGTGGGTTACTACCGGCAATTTATACCTAAATTTGCCAATTTGGCCGAACCATTATTTTATTTATTACAAAAAGGAGTACCTTTTGAGTGGGGTTCTGCTCAAGATCAATCTTTCAACTCTCTCCAAAAAGCTTTAACTAATTTGCCTGTCTTGATACATCCCCAATTTGATAAACCTTTTGTATTACATACTGATACTAGTAACGTTGCCATAGGTGCAATCTTATCACAATATGATTAAGATCAAATTGACTACCCGGTGGCATTTTATAGCATAACCCTCTCAAAAGCTGAACGGAATTACAGTGTAACAGAATGGGAGTGTCTGGCTGTAATATTAGCCATAAAGCATTTTTGGCCATTTCTGTATGGGAATCATTTTTTAGTTATCACTGACCATTCCTCATTGCGATGGTTACAAAATATGAAGGATCCCGACGGTAGGCTAGCTCGATGGGCTCTCCGATTACAAAATTATGATTTTTCAATTATACATCGATCTGGTTCCAAACATCAAAATGCCGATGGGTTATCTCGGTTACCTGTGCTAACTTTAGATACAAAGAAAGAAGAAAGAGTTTATGAACTAATTGGTTGACCTGAATTATAGGAAAAAGAGCCTGAAGAAGACCAAAAGTACCTCAAATTAATTACTAAAGATACTATGATCAATGATAGATTATTATATAAAAAAGTAATTTAAAATAGTTACCATTTCTTCACCCCAAATCTCGATCCGATGCTGTTATAGAAGGACATATTCAAATTGGCCATGGGGGTCTAAAGAAAACTCAAGAGTGGTTAAAATCTCGTTACTATTGGAATAATATGACCGATACAATAAAGAAACTTTAGACTCCTGTCTCATTTGTAAAAGTCATAGTCCATCTAATCCTACTTATCAACACCAAGTAATTTCACCTACTAAGGCTTTTGAGGTCATAAGTATCGATGTTGTTGGACCGTTACCAAAGTGGCAGCATGGGCATCGATATATTATTATGACTATTGACCATTTAACTAAATGGGTTGAAGCCATTTCCGTTGTCTCTCCTACAGCTAAAATCACTGCTATGTTCCTCTATCGTCAAATTATCACCCAACATGGGTGTCCCAAAATCCTTATGTCAGATAATGGGACAAACTTTACTTCTCAACTCGTACAGGAATTATCTAAATTGTTTAATACCACCCAAAAGTTTGTAGTTCCCTACAATCCTTCAACTAATGGAGCCATTGAGCGAGTTAATGGAACCTTAGTAGCAATTTTGAGAAAAATGGCTTCAACTGACCCTTCAAGGTGGAATGTCTATTTGCCTAGTGCATTAATGGCATATCATATTAGCTACCATAGAATTATAAAAATGTCTCCATTTAAGTGTATCTATGGAAGAGATCCATTTGTTCCTGTTAGTGTACAAGCCATTCTTAATGATAATATTCCTGAAAATGCTGATTTAGTCATGTGTAATTTAGCCGATGAAATTATATGTTTGCAAGCCCAGGCTATGGAATCCATCGAAGATACTACAAAAAAAGAAACCCTTAAGAGCAATCAAAATAAGCCAATTCTACCTGAGTATCGGATTGGTGATTATGTTTTATATTATCATTCCCGTCCTGGTGGAAGAACCAAAAAATTAGAAACTATTTGGTCTGGACCTTATAGGGTAATATTTAGAAAAGGTCTAGAGTACTCTATAGTTCATAATGACACTGGTATAGTTATAAATCGTATTCATCCCAGATATTTATGATCTCATCCTTCCCCATGACCGAATCTCGGAGGGGAAAGTGTCGGGATTTTGACTGGTCTTCCCATCAATGAAACCTCTTCTGAATTATCAGCGATGATCTCCGATGAATCTGTAAGTGATAAAAATCATATCAAATCTTTTCCATCTGATCAAGTCTATCTCGACTCTAATATCAGAAGAGATTCAGTCTCCCGTCGGATGAAATGATCTAAATGAAAATGGAAAACTACGAATCCTATAAACATTAAGACTTTTTAATAATAAATCAATCCTTTTTCTTGCGAGCTGATATTCACATTATTGTTTTATCCTTTTAAGACTCCAAATAAGTAACTTCGAGTCAAAGCCTGAGTCTCCGGTGTATAACAAAGATTGCCGATAAACAGCCCAGAGCATCTTGCTTTAATCAAAGGCCAAATTTCCTTTTTCCCATTAAAGCTAACCACAACAGCATAATTCTCATACTGGTACTGAATTTTCATCTGACATGTCCAGTTATATCCAAGTATTACTGGTTGAGTAGTTTCCTTAAGCACCCAGAACTCAACATCTGAGGTATAGGAACCAATATGAAGCCTAATGGGATGATCAGAATGATAGATGTTGATAATCTCCCCATTCCCAAGAGTTACATCAAGCGATTCAATTTCTTTTGTACATTTTAAACTTTAGTAATTTCTCAGAGATGAAATTTCTAGATGCACCTGTATCTATTAAAGCTTCTGTATATTCTTTATATTCAGCATGGCTTAGAGCTACATATAAAATAAGATAAGGCTGAACATTGTTCTTAGTTGATTTAGCAGAAACTGTTTTTTTCTGAGCATTCATTTGCATAATGACCAGGCTTGTGGCAATTATAATATAGCTTTTCTTTGGTCCAACGTTGTTGATAGTTAGTTCTGATAAGTTTCTTTTCCTTATTTTTGTTTAAATTAGTAGGTGCTTCAATCATCAGGTTTGTTGTGGTCTCAATTAAATTCTGAAGAGGTATAGTGATTGGATGATGTCTAACCAATTTTGTCCAAAAGTCATTTAAGCCTTGGCAAAGAGAAGTGAACACATCTCAGAATCTAAATCAGCTTTATGAAACGCATCAAAATTTTTTGTATAATCCTCCATAGCTTGATCTTCCTATCTTAGCTTCAGTAAAGCTATATGTGCTTGTAATCTTGATCCAGCTGGTGATGCAGCAGCTAAAATCTGCCTTTTAAAAGACTCATAATCAGTGCATAGATTTTCATTTTCTTCAAGAGCCTTTACAAACCAACTAAGTGCATCCCCAGTGAGTTAGGAACCTATTGCCATCACTTTGCATGCATCATTGTGACAAGTGTTGGGGTAAATTTTGAATTATGCACTTAATAAGGCCAGTTCTTCCTTTATAGTTGAGAGTGTCAACTTTTTAGAAAAGTTTACTGTGAAGCTAAAAGAAATATTATGATTAGCTACTGTCATAGTCTGCACTTGGCTGGATCTTTCTGAGTTCCTTGTTAGATTATATGATTGAGACTCAGAAAAATCTAAGTGCACCTTAATTTTACTATAGGCCTTTAACAATATATATACAGTTATTGTGCTTAGTAGCATAAGGAAAAGGTGGTAATATTTTGTTTGGTTGGCAGTCAATTTGTCAAGGACTGGAATATCTTTAACCCAGTCTGGCATAGCAACTCATGAACTTGCCATGCCTGAGCTAAGAGTCCAGTATAACAAGGGAAGGATGCAGATAAAAAATATAATAGCTGTGAATAAAGGTCTGTTGGGCCCTAATATAGGTTGTAGAGCTTCAGCTAGACCAACCCCTGTTAGGGCCAAGATACCAGTGACAGTGGGTAATTGTAAAATTGAGTTAGAGGAATTATTTTGGATTTCCAGAGTTGTTTAATTGATATATGCTTGATAATAAAGATCTTGTACTTTACTAAGAATCACAAGCAAGTAAATCAAGTAAGTATTTAAAAGCATTTTAACTTTATTGACTGCAAGGAATGATTTTTAGAAATATCCAGCTTATATACACTTTTCAGACTAATTGAACTAACTTTAGAGCTTACTTGATTCTTATCTAGCTTTAGATTCTTTAGGCTCTTCCTGTCTTAGATAACCAAAGCTTAGACTAGTAGTCAACTGCCTAGTTAGGGCTACTAAGACCTGGCCCCAGATGTTCCAATGTTTAATTCAAATTTGATAGGTTTGAATCAACTCGTCTGACTCATTATTTGTCTGCTATGTGACTTTGCTATCAACTTTGATTGTTTAAGCTGATTACATATACCATATATTCTATTAATAAGAACTGATACTAGGGATATCTTTTATGTCATGCTTTGCCCTGACACTTTCTTTGGTTGATTTGTGTTTTTTACTTTATATTTTCTAACTTTTAATATTTTCTCTCTTTAAGAAAAGCAAGTTTTTAAAAGCAAAGAAATTTTTCATTTTATTTTCTACTTTTTAGTCATACTCAAATTAAATTATTATACCTTGCATAAGTTAACTTAGTATGCTAATTTGGATTTTCAATATAATATTATATATTGCAATTTCTCATATGTTTATAAAATATTAAAAAAATTTATTCAAAGTTAACTGTACAGAGTAGTCAGATAGTAAAGTTTTGATTATTGGAATACAATTGTGAATTAACAAAACTTTTTTATCTTAAAACTAATTTAGTTTTGATGCAAAGTTGATTTAGATTAACTTGCTAATCAGATAAATGACCACTAATCACAAAACAAAACCTTTTAAAATATTAAATCAACTAAATATTTAACAGCTTAGCTGTAACTATATACTGATTACCATAAAAAATATATATGATTTTCATTTAATATGTATAAAACTTTTTTATTTTGGACATGAAAATTAAAATTTTTTGGTGGATTATTATATTGTCATTGAAGATATATAAGTGTGCCAGATTTAAAAACCTCTAGCTAGTCTAAAAGATAGTTAAAATCAATTGCACAATTTGAACATTCCCCCATTGTGAGTTAAAGAAAAGCAATTAAAAATAGTTAAGCACTTATAGTTTTACTATTTTTGTAAACAATGACCTATAATATATAAAATGATACATTTTTTAAACCAAAATTATTATATTTGACAGCAGATATTGTTAAATTAATCTTCAAAACAAATGTTTAAACCAATTTGTCATACAAATTATATAAGTATAACATGGCAAGATTATATACTTTGGCTGACGTTTTTACTTATCTGATATACTTTTATATTGCTGTTTTTTTCAATATTCTATATCAACTAAAAACAATCCAAGTAGGTGATTTTTTTAGTACTAGATGGCAAGTAGGTGATTTTCTACCACATGATATGAGTTGTCAGTTACCTGATATAGTATACCAGCTCTAAGTAATTTCTCATTTTAGTTCTTATAATTCTTTAACATATTATGTTGACTTATCTTTTAGACAAAAGATATAAATAAATTATATGTAAGCTAAGTTATGATCAAGTAAAAACATTTTTAAAATCCAACTTCAATCATTGAATTTATTGACTTACTAAAATAGTCTATGTAATTATATATCTTGGTTATAATAGTAGTAAAATATTAAATATAAAATATATATTTAATCTTGGTTTATATAAAGCTTAATTTTATAAAAGTATACAAAATAAACTTTTTTATATACTTAGAGTAAGTTTTAGAAACTGCATATAATTATATATTTCAAATATATAAAAGATTAAAAATATATGTTATTGTATATCAGTATAATTAAAAATGTGTTCTAATTTCAAATTTACATTGCCAATTTAACAGGCATAAAGTTTAAAATGTAATTTTTATAAAAGTCTCAGTTGCTATTTTATATATAACCATAAGAGTTAAGTAATTTCAAGTAAAAAATATTTAATGCACTGCTTAAATTAAGCATTACATAAGCAAAAAATTTAGTAAAAATTTAATTACAATAAAATGTTTATATGTACTTAATTTTAGCTAAGGAAAAAGATGTTTGAAAGAAATAAGCAAAATCAATATACAAATTTTTAAACGTTCGAATAATCAGCAAAAATATAATTATTGCTAAATTTCTTAAATTTTCAATTGTTGCGAGCCGAACATGTTACATTAAATAAATTATGCACTTAAAATAAGCTAATTTCACAAAAAAGTAATCGCTTTTAAAATGAGCATGCATTTATAGCCTACAAACAGGTATCAAAAAATATAATAAAAACATTTATAGTTTTTAATCCTTTTACTATTTTTCCTTAGCTAAATATTTTATTTAAACAGAATCTTGGATCTCAGGCTCTTTAAATTCACCTCGCGCGACCTTACTTCCTGAATCGTCACCTCCAGCCTCACCGTGAAGCTCCATAAGTTTAGTGTAGTCAACCTTGGGAGACTTTAAAATCTTGCATTTACGAATGTAAACATTTTGAAGAGGAAAAATGTTGCTACAAGCCTTAGTAATAGCCAGACCAATCACTTCGGGAGCAAACTTGAGGAACAGTCCTTTAAGATCAACAGTAGAAGCTTCCTGAGTCATAATCTCAAACATCTTCTTCCGGATAGCACGGACCTGAGAAGTCTGAGCGTAGGTAGTCTTCTTGACCTGCTCTGGACGTCTCTTAGTAAACCCAATAGCAAAAAGGCGAACAAGATAGCCATCAGTAGTTTTAACATCAACATACGCTTCGATTAAAGTCTGCCATTTTTTAACAAGTGAGCGAATCTTGTCCGAAGTGAAATCCATTCCATGGAAAGTGGTCAAGAGATTCTTTCCAGAAACTTCCTCACATCTTAGCTTAATTTTACGAAAAGAGTTTTCTTCATCTTTGTTAAGATCTCCTATAGATGCCTCAAAAACGCGACCCTTCAAGGAATCATTGGCATTTTCTTTGAAATTTAAAAAAATAACATGTACACTTACTCATTCCCTGTGAGCGGTTAACAAGGGTTTTGCCGATGTTTCGGTGAGTAAAAATAGCAGGGGCTTTGATATCATACCAATCTTTACGAGTAAATGGGTCAACACTAATTTTGGTTTAGATATTAAGTAGGTAAATAAAATTACGCCTTCTTCTTGAGACCCTTCTTTCCTTTCGAAAGACGCCTACATTAAGTTAGTTGTTTAATAAAAATTAAGGTCATACTTGTTTTTTCCAACAGCCATGTTTAGTTTGCTTTGTAACTAGTTAGTGCAAACTCAAAAAGAAGGCTTTACCATTTTCAACTTAATTTTTCTAGCCTAAAAGTGTTAATCGAGCCAAACTAAAATTACTCGAATCGCTTTTCAAACCACGTTTTGGTATTTCAAAATATAGCAGATCCGTTTATATTATTGAAGCTGCTTAATTCAGCGTTGCTCGGTTTATAATATACAGGATAATTCTAATCGATTATTTTAGTTTTGTATTGATAGATGGCCATTGATAATTTGGAAATAATTGATTCTGACAATCAAATACCCACCCAAACCGCTTAGCTTAAACTATATCAATTCCCATTACAATAATGTTATTTTATACTAGCCGATTTACCCGTGCTTCGCTACGGGTCTATAAAATTTCAAATTTTCAAATTATTAATTTAGATTTTATATTATAGATAAACAAACCACTCAGCCAAATCTAATTTCTCAATTGAATCAATCAAAATCCACTAACCACTCAGGTAAACCTAAATGAACTTATTAAAACAGCTAATAACTAATCACCCCCAAAACTAAACTGTCCTATCGATTTGACCAAAAGCCATTTTCCACTCGACCAAACAAAAAAACCTATCAAATCAATTAACACCAAACTGCTACCTGAAACATCTCTTTTTATACTTAAAATCATTGAGTATATGACATATTTTCCGAGCTACTAAATCATCTTCTACTTAACTTGCCAAAAGTATTTTATTAATTAGGTGAACCAAATTAGGTAGGTTTTTAAATATATAAACCTAACATACAGATACCCGTGTTTCACTACAGTATTTAGTTTATCAGATGATAAGCTCACATTGTAGCCTATAGGCTATGCCAGCTTTACTCTTGAGCTGATTATTCTAACTACTTATTCTACTTAAACTCTAATTCTGATTTTTGTTGAGTTTCAGGTGAGCAATTTGGTGAATTATTAGATAATATTCACCAATTCTCACCAACTCACCTAAATAGATTGAACCTATCAGACTTGAAGGTTTCAGATGTTAGTCAGTCAGTGAGTACGTCAGTGAATGTGTTTTATTAAGTAGATCTTTTATATGATTTTATTTGTATCAATAAGATTCAGAAAAAACCTGGCTATATTAGTTCTCTTGTTGCATAAAATATATGTGCCAAGTTTGGTTGAAATTGGTCTGACAATTTAGGAGGAGATATGGAACATAATACTCAGATACTCACTTAAAATGCTTTTTATTTCAAAGGGTGGCTGCCTAATGGTAAAAACTTGCTATCACCCGGATACACAAGTTTAATTCCCGCACATGGCTAGACTTGGTATAGTATTTATCCCAAGTTTGGCCCATCTTGAATATAAAAATAACTACTATTTATATTAAAATATAAACTGCAAACCTGCAGTATCCATCTACTTGGGTTGAGACCAACTAGTACTAATAAGGATATAAACTGCAAATCTGTCTGTTTCTCTTTAGCTTTTTATACACTTTATAAACTTCATTAAAGTTTTTATACAATAAAGGTAAGCACTTTATGAGAAAGGTCTATAATATTTTGATAATGTAATAAATATTATATGATTATCAAAGGCAAAGCTCTTATATATAAATTACATATTTATTATAATAAAGTACACCTTTCTATTTAGAAAGCTCAAAAGCCTTTCTAAAGATTAATTATGTAATATGAAGTGATAAAATTTTTCTTAGATTTTCAGGTCAGGACAATCTAGTACTAAAAAGCTTTTCTAGTTTTAAATGGGTTTTGTAATTTTTTGCTTCCATATACACTAAACTTTAATTTTATTATTTAACTTTGATGATATATTTTATAAATTTTATGCAAATATTTTAATCAAGTATAAATATTTTAGATCTTTGTTATATGATCTTAGCAGAATACTATACATAAATTTTATATGATTATATAATCAAAGTATATAGTATAATATACTGTTTGTAAGTCTCGGGGAACATCCTTTGGCTCTCAATTGGGCCATCTTCCCATTCCCAAATGAGAAGACACTGAAGAAGATGGTGGTACCCCTCATCACTCAGGGCAACCTTGCTCACATAGTAGATAAGCGATGGGTAACAGCTCATCTGCTTTATATCCCACCCCCAATACCCACACTTACCTCAGCAGAACTGTTGCGGGGAATTAGCAAAATCTGTGCCAAGTTTATCAATTTGAAATTGGTCAGATTTTAATTCAGCTGGCAATCTGGCTGATGCACAAAATTTGAATGGCTGTAAAGGCATAAAGGATGAGATATTGGCCAGATCACCTGACAGTTCCAATTCAATCTCCAGACCAGTTGAATAAATATTGGGCACTATTGATATAAGTTTGAAGCCCTTGGATAGTAATTTGGGTGCTGCACCTGATATGCTGCTCTTGACTAAACAAACAGTTAAATGACTGAGTGTGGGCAGGTTGGCCATCCTGAACCCATTCCCAACCAAATGGACCCATCCCTATAAGGGATAGCCTTGGGGGATTCCTGTCACCTGTCAGGCCAAACACTATCATGCTAATCATTGGAAACATAGTTGAGCCCTGGTTTAGATGTTTGAGGTCAAACTGACAGAGACTTGGCCCACCACCAAATTTTGTGATGTCAGTTCCTAAAGAATAAGCCCCCCATTCCCAAACAATGTGCCAGTCAGGCCAAATTTGTTGGGTCCTGACCCCATCCTGTCATTACCCAACTGACCACTATTTAATCAGTTGCATGGCACTGAGAAAAATGTTGGTCAATTCTCTTACTTTCCTTTCCCAATAAAATTTTACCAAAAAAAATTTTCATTTGTTTATTTTCTATCTTGACTGCATCCCAGATGGCATTTCCCTGGTGGTCCATCACCCCGCACTCTGGGTGGGCATTAACAATTCTTTTGGTCACCATGGCTCCCTCTATCACTGATTGGGCCCAGCAAGTCTGATACTTTTGGTCCTACAACCCCACTCTTGTTAAATTCTGATATTGATACATGGGAATCTTATAGCCCTATATACAACAATGGAAAGAGAGAATCAATCTCCATATCACCCCTGATGAGTTGGCTGCTCAAGCCTGAAAATTTTGTCAAGACTATCCCAGTAATCCCACCACATGCAGTGGGAACTGCTGAGTTGGGGATGGGTTCAGTGTGGTTTGCCATTGGGATATTCCTTACCCTGTTGTTGCACCACCACTTTGTTGTATCACATTTCCCAGCCCTATATCAAGTTGCATGGTCAGCAATGCCCCTGGCATTCTGGCTTTCTTTTTGGGTGCTCACGCATTCCAACTGGCAGGCCAGTCTAAACTTCTTCTGCCATTTCCATGACATAATTGACCAACCATTACTTTCAGCCACTTCCGCCTTGGTTTTTGAATTGGGCGCTGCAGTGGTCACCCTCTATCAGATGAACATACAATCAGTTGTGTGTTGTTTGTTGTTTGTTTGGTCACTTTCTGACTTTAGGAGAAGCATCCACTCTATTTTTGGGAAACCTTCTTCAAGCCACCCAAGAGGTGCAGGCTGCATCTTCTCAAACTTCCTCTGACCCAGGAAAAGGATCAAGTATCCCCTCCCAAGAGATCACCAATCAGGTTCTCAATGCTCTTGCCAAAGTACAAATGAGGATGTCAATCACACTCAGTAATGCTTTGGTGATATCTCATGCCCAACAAAGTCTCACGTTGTTGGGCGCCGTGGATGGAGATGCCTGCCATTGGGTGAGAAGTCTTATATTCTTCCTCACAAAAAGAAGACCCTATTCACCTGCTGGCTGCTGTATCAGCTGCCCTAAAACCCCATGTGCCCCAATCAGATCACTTACTCAGACTACTCCTAAACATGGCTGAAGCCCCTAGTTTGGCTTCTCTGATTTCCACCTTTTGTGAGCTGGCTTCCATGTCAGACCTATCTACCAATATGCTTCAGGCAGTCTTTGGAGCAAGTTTGAATTTGGCTTCCGCTCACCACGTGGCCTGGTCTACCATCCAGAAATCAGTGGACCAGATATGTGCCACTGCAACTACTATCAAAGCGTTACCTTGCCATGTTTCTCCACATCAGAAGGGGAACTTTATGATAGGATTTCCTAACAAAGATGTAGATGATGCGCCTGATGCTAGAGTAGCTGTTGAAGTGGGTCCCAACCCTGCCATAACCCCTGATTCTGAATTGCCATTTCTGGAGTCAACTATGAACAACTTTGTTCAAGCCCAGATGGAAGAAATGATTTCTCCTGCACTTGTACTCCCAATTTTTGCTCCAGCTAAAAACCCTGACCCTGGGTCCAACATACCTACTATCTCTTCAGTCATTCTCAAGCTGGTCAAAACTCCAAATAAACATAAATTTTCTTATTTCCTTGTCCCTATGAGAATCAGTGTCGGTCCTCATCATGTATCCTTTGAAGCTCTGGTGGATACTGGAGCAGTGGGAAACTTCATGTGCGTTGAGTTGGCACAACAATTAAAATTGGAAATGGATGTGGGCGCCTCAGTAATGGTGGCCTCATCTGCTTACCAGTCTTTGTATGTCATTTGCTGGCCATTACACTTCTCAATCCACCAATATAACTTCTGCAATTGGTTTTTGGCCATGCCAAACCTGGTATTCCCAGTGATCTTGGGTGTGGGATGGTGGCGTTGACAACATGTGAAGATTCATTTAGAGTCTAATACATTGTCATTTACCAATGATGATTCAGAAGGAGAGTTCCCTTTGATCAACACCCTCAAAAAAATACAAGAAACCAGCTCTATCACTACCTTAGTTACTTCTGCGGGCATCCCAGCCAATTTTCCTGAAAGCTTAATGCAATATCGGGGAATCTTCAATATGGAAAAAGTGGACCATCTGCCAAAATATTCCAGGTATGATTGTGGATTTTGAACAACCGTGGAATTGGTGAGCATCAACTGCCTGTTGTATCCTCATACAGTGGAGGAAGAGGTTGCACTCAATACCTGGTTGGATGACATATTGAAAAAAGGCTGGCTGTTCAAAGAAACCTCTCCCATCACCTCCCCTATTGTATTTTCAAGAAAATCATATGGATCACTCCATCCTTGCGTAGATTACGGTCACCTGAACAAAATATCAGTTACAGATCCCTACCCATTGCCTTTAAAACAGACAATCCGTCAGGCGATTGCCAAATCCCATGTTTTTTCAAAATTTGATCTGGTGAATGCTTTCAATCAAATTCAGGTGATGGAAGGCCAGGAATAATTGACCGCAATCTGGATGAGGTGAGGCATTTTTCAATTTTGTGTAATGCCCTTTGGGTTAAAAAATTCTCCTGCTACACTTCAACGAATGATTGACAACACGTTAGGGGATCTCCAGTTCTCATGTGCTATTGCATACATCAATGATATCCTTGTTCATTCCCCAACCCCCGAACAACATGCTATCAACTTGGAAGCGGTGGTGTCCACCCTGCATAAAGCAGGGTTGTTCCTCAAAGCTTCCAAGTGCAAGTTTTATAAACAAGAGGTTACATTTCTCAGAAACCTAGTTCTCAAAGAAGGTGTCACTATCCCTCCCAACAAATTAGATGCAATCTGAGAATGGCCAACTCTGACTACACAGAAGCAACTTTGGAGTTTCTTGGGAACTATCATTTTTTTGAAAAAATTTTCCCCTGCACTTTCTCAGTTTATTCGCTCCACTCCATCCCCTCACTGGGAAAAATGTACCATTTTGTTGGACCCCCAAATGCCAGCAGGCTTTCAAATCAATCAAAGAGGTGTTCATGTCACCTCCCATTTTAAAACATGCTGATTCCACCAAACCATATATCATTGCATGTGATGCTTCATTGGTAGTGGTGGGCGCGGTGCTGCTTCAGGACCACGATGGTCTTGAACATCCAGTTGCTTATTTTTCTCAAAAATTTACTACTATGGAGCAGTCTTGGGCCATTTATGAAAAGGAACTGGAAGCTGTTGCATGGGCTTTAACTCATTGGCGATACCTGTTACAGGGTGCCTATCATGAGCTAACGGTTTGCATGGATCACCAGGCTCTCTTGTATTTCCGCAAACCTCAAAAATTGGCTCACCGGCAGGCCTGAACCTATTGGGACCTGTGCAGTTTCAACTTCAAATATGAATTTGTCAAAGTTGCACTCAATGTCCTCCCTGACTTCTTAAGTTGTAGCCCTGCTCACTGTCCCTTGGAATCTGAGGAAGTGGATCTTGTTACTGTGATCCTTGCCACTCAGATCCTGTTAATCGTACCCTCCATTGTTTCCTCAGCTGCGCTGTCTCCCAATGAACCATTATTGGCCCAAGTGTTGGCCACTCAAATGGCTTGCCCTGAGGGCGTGGAGTTGGTCAAGCAGTTGACAAACTCAAGTCCCAAACACTCCCTATATTCCTTAAAAGAGGGGCTCATTTACTTCCGTTCTCATGTGTGGGTCCCCCCCCTTCACCCAAAAGTATTCCGTGAACACCATGACCCTCCCACAGTTGGACACCCCAGTAACAAGAAATGCATCAATCTGATCAAGCGTACCTTCAATTGGGCAGGACTGACCAAAGAGGTTCCAGCTTGGATTGCCAATTGTGTTACCTGCACTAGGGCCAAGTCAGATTGCTCCAGTAAGAATGGCCTCCTACACCCTTTACAGCAGGTGGAAGGTCCGTGGACCTCAGTATCCATAGATTTTATTGTCGATCTCCCCTGTTCTAATGGGTTCTCAGCAATAATGGTGGTGGTAGATTGCTTTACAAAATTTTCCCTTTTTATCCCTTGCACTTCTGCAATTACATCAGAAGAAACTGCCCATCTTTTTGTGTGACATGTGTTTTTGATGTTCAGTCTTCTCCAGGAAATTGTTAGTGACTGGGGTACTCAGTTTACTGCACAATTTTGGAATGAACTCCTATGGATCCTGAAGATAACCCCCTGTCGACCCACAGCGTATCACCCCCAGTCTGATGGTCAGACCGAGTGGGTTAATCAAGTCCTCAAACAGTACCTGCGTTGCTATGCCACAGCAGTGCAGGATACCTGGTCCAGTGACTTGCCTCTCGCTCAATTTGCATACAATAATGGGATCTATGCCTCCATGGGGTTTTCACCATATGAAGCAACGCTGGGCTATAACCCATCATTTTCAGTTGGGGCATGCTTGTGACCTGAAGTTCAAGCTGCCGCGGATCATGCTACCCATATTTGTTCAACTCAAGCCTTGATACAGGAACACCTCACCAAAGCTATCGCTGACTATAAGTGATTTGTAGACTGTAAGCACCTTCTGGGTCACGATTTTATGGTGGGTTCTTACGTCATGCTTGATAACCATCATTTGTGAATTCAAACCCCTTCCCACAAGTTTGCCAGTAAGCGTTCAGGCCCTCACTTAGTGGAGCAAGTATTGGGTAATGGGGCGTTCCACCTGAAGCTTCCCGCACATTGGAAGCAGCACCCAGTCTTCCATGTTTCCCAATTGTCACCCTTCAAGGGTGTAATTCCCATGGACCTGGAACCAATCATCATCAATAGCGAGGAAGAGGCTGAGGTAGAGGCTATCTTGGCATATTGCAAATTGTGGCGTTCAGTTCAATATCTTGTGGCCTGGAAAGGATACCCAGCCTATGAAAATAGTTGGGTCAAGGCATGCGATTATGCAAATTGCATGGCCCTGGTCAAAGCCTTCCAAGCATCCCACCCTGAGGCTCCCCATCCCTCTCAGAAAATCGCGACAATTATGGCTATCAAGCTACCTAAAGCACACAAGAATTTGGCTCTGGTGCAATTTCTCAGTGGGGGTGCCATTCCTTTGGAAAAAGGAAAGGGTAATGTAAGTCTCAGGGAATGTCCTTTGGCTCTTGATTGGGCCATCTTCCCATTCCCAAATAAGAAGACACCAAAGAAGATGGTGGTACCCCTAATCACTCAGGGCGACCTCGCTCATGTAGTAGATGAGCAATGGGTAACAGCTTGTCCGCTTCAGATCCCACCCCCCAATACCCACACTTACCTTGGCAGAACTGTTGCAGGAAAATAGCAAAATCTGTGCTGAGTTTATCAATTTGAAATTGGTCAGATTTTAATTTGGCCAGCAATCTGGCTGATGCACAAAATTCAAATGGCTGTAAAGGCACAAAGGATGAGATATTGGCTAGATTGCCCGATGGTTCCAATTCAATCTCCAGACTAGTTGAACAAATATTGGGTGCTATCGATGTAAGTTTGAAGCCCTTGGATAGTAATTTGGGCGCTGTGCCCAAAATGCTGCTCTTGACCAAACAAACAGTTAAATGACTGAGCGTGGGTGGGTTGGCCATCCTGACCCATTCCCAACCAAATGGACCCATCCCTATAAGGGATAGCCTTGGGGGATTCCTGTCACCTGTCAGGCCAAACACCATCATGCTAATCATTGGAAACATAGTTGAGCCCTGGTTTGGACGTTTGAGGTCAAACTGACAGAGACTTGGCCCGCCACCAAGTTTTGTGATGTCAGTTCCTAAAGAATAAGCCCCCCAATCCTGAACAATGCGCCAGTAAGGCCAAATTTGTTGGGTCCTGACCCCATCCTGTCATTACCCAACTGACCACTATTTAATCAGTTGCATGGCACTGAGAAAATTGTTGGTCAATTCTCTTACTTTCCTTTTCCAATAAAATTTTACCAAAAAAATTTTCATTTGTTTATTTTCCATCTTGACCACATCCCAGATGGCATTTCCCTGGTGGTCCATCACCCCGCACTCCAGGTGGGCATTACTAATTCTTTTGGTCACCATAGTTTCCTCTATTGCCAAATTGGGCCCAGTGAGTCTGATACTT
Organism: Massospora cicadina; assembly: GCA_022478985.1. NCBI lineage: Eukaryota > Fungi > Entomophthoromycota > Entomophthoromycetes > Entomophthorales > Entomophthoraceae > Massospora > Massospora cicadina. The sequence goes on from JAKSZP010018552.1 coordinate 90,579, forward strand.
TTGGTCCTACAACCCCACTCTCGTTAAATTCTGATATCAATACATGGGAATCTTTTATTTATTTGAGGCAAGCCGACCAGGGGACAGACATTACCAAAATAGAGAAAGAAAGTATTGACATGAAACCTGAGCAGGGTCAACTCTGTTGTAGAAAGTTTTTTTCACCTCTGTATTGGGACTCAGATTTTTCTGGTTACATCATGGGTAAGGTTTTCGTGTTATTATACCTACTAACTGCAAATAGCTTCCTTCAGCTGGCACCCCAATTGATGTGCAAAGGGCAGGAATTGAACCTGCAACCTTCAGGTTGGTAGCCGTATGCCCTACTGACTCTCCTTCCACCCCCTCATGGGAATCTTATGGCCCTATATACAACAATGGAAAGAGAGAATCAATCTCCATATCACCCCTGATGAGTTGGCCGCTAAAGCCAAAAATATCATTGAGACTATCCCAGTAATCCCACCACATGCAGTGGGAACCGCTGAGTTGGGGATGGGTTTAGTGTGGTTTGCCGTTAGGATACTCCTTACCCTGTTGTTGCACCACCACTTTGTTGTATCACATTTCCCAGCCCCATATCAAGTCGCATGGTCAGCAATGCCCCTGGCATTCTGGCTTGCTTTTTGGGTGCTCACACATCCTGACTGGCAGGCCAGTCTAAACTTCTTCTGCCATTTCTATGACACTGTTATTTTATAAAAAAGTAGATAATATATTAACTAAATTTCTCTCATGATTTAACTAATTATTTATTAGAGTTGGAATCCTGGCAGGGCTAGGAGCTCACTGGTGCTATTTGCACAGAATTTTAACAATATAGCAGTTGTAGGAGTTTAAACTTCATGACAGCTGTTTAAAATTAAATAGGGGGAATACTATAACCACAGAAAGAATTTGATTTTTTATAAATTTTTATTAATTCTAAAACTTAAGGATCAGAAGGAAAGAAGACCCTTTATTAAATTGTTATCTCTTGGTATTTACACTTATTTGAGGCTAATAGTGAGAGGTGGTGGAGTTCAATTTAGGCAAGGAGCATCTTGATTTAATTAAATGATGATTTATCCTATCAACACTCTTGAGAGCCTCATCAACTTTGTAAAGCTTAAATTTAGATGTTGAATTGATCTTTGGGATGATATAATCATATGAGAGCATTTTAATGTAATCTCACCAATTAGCCATTTAGTACATATAGTTAGTTCAGCTAATTACTAGAGCTCATGAGGGTAATTGGTTGATAATTTATATTTGAGTTTTAAAAGCCCTGAGGGGCTCCTAGTGTGGACAACTATTGTGGGATGAAGGCCTGGGGTACTCCCCCCACCACACTAGGGCTGCACAAATTTAAGCACCACTTAAAAATATGGGACCAACTGCAATTGGGAGTAGCTCATGCTACCCCCTAAACTGACATATGCTCACCCTGTTTAAGTACTGGGCAGCTTGTCTGCACCAGCCAGGACAGGCAATATTCCTCTCATCCCCCTTACAGGGGACAAGGCCTGATAACCCCCAGGTTGGCCCCTGAGGGGGAGAAGCTGAAGCCCATTTATTTGTCACCTGCTTTTTTAGCGGTGTTATGCTCTCCAGCCCCTTTTTGTCCAGGAAGCCTTGGAGTTCTTTCAGATCATGTGCAATTTTCTTGCATGATTACTTTTTTCACCAGCCAGATCATGCTGACTGAACTGGCAGCTAGATGAGCTTCAGGCCAACTCAGTAAACCATGGCATTTATTGTAGGCAGGTGCACTGAAGTGCAGTCAACCAGGATTGCCCCTCCCTTGTCCTGGGGTCCGCAACCATGCAACCCCAGTTCATGGGGAGGTTATTTGACAGGCACCATGCCCAACTTGTACCCCCCTTCCTACCCATATTCTCCCCTCAGGGAGTGGTAGACACCCACAAGAACAGGTTAGCACAGTCATCACTACTATCCCGCACTTCTTTCAGGCCACTACAGGACCCAACTAACATGCCTCTTTGGGTTCTGATGTTAGCTACTCACCCATGTTTCCACAGGATTTCCCCAGTTGCACCACGCAGAGGCCCCAGTTTACCCTAACTAGCTCACCTGATAAAATATCTTCACTCCCCTAAACCCCCTTCAGGTCTATATAAGGAAGTTACTTTCCCTTAAGAAGTTGATATAAGTTTATAAGCAGTAGGAGGGAGGACTTCAAGGTCAGTTTGCTGATTTCGCTGGGGGTTTAAAGCAGCCCCCTCATCTCAGAATGACCTATCTAGCAAAATAGGGTGGGTAGAACCATTACTTTGGTTACTAGGATTACGCCAAGAACTGGCCACATATTACATTAAGTTTTGAAGTGGTCAACACCAGAACATTCTTACTACTTAGTCAAACTTCAATTGTCTAACAAGAGTTTATATATAATCTATTCTAATATAGTGATTTTTAAAGATATAGAATAAATTAAGCTAGTCTAATAAAAGATATTTTTGCATAGATAACATTATAAAAATAAAATAGTTTACTTAGGATAGGCAGACAATGGTATAATGGATGGGTTCTTCTCATTAGTTGAAAAAAGAGTTGGGGAGGACCATGTAAGGAGAGTGTCTATAACTCTCCTGTTCCCAGCGTGGTAGTGCTTGGTGCACAGGTCCAACGCCAGGGAACTAGTTGTTAGTACAAAAAGTACTAGAGCCCAACAGAGGGTGCTGGGGCAATAATACCTTAAGTAGAAAAGTGTGATCATAATATAGAATAACCAACTAAAAGTGACACAGTGCACAAGGGAAGACGGGGTAAGCGTCCCAGGTTGGAGGGAACCTGGGCAACCCAACGATGCACAAGGAGATAAACTAATCATATTCACAATAGAATGGTTAACATAGCGTGAGACCTCCTCAAATGGGTCTGCGCACAGGATAGTCTGAAATAACATAATCAAAAAATGGGAAAATGGGAAAGTTTATTTGGAAAGTCAACCAACAAGGAATGTTGGTCACAGAAAACAGATTTAAACTTTGTTGGGGTATTTTGGGGTTTGCTGAAGCTGGCCCAAGCACCAATTTACCAATAGGCAAACACTACCATCCAAATTGGTAGAATACACCAAAACTGACTTCATTTGAGTAATCAATTGAAGTTGGATCTGACCCATACACATAGTTTCATAAATGGAACAGGCTTTGAACCCCCGTTCCTCAATCAACAAAATAGTACCATTGTTATTAACAAATATACCATTTGTTTTAACGCCTGGGCTGACAAAATGGGCTGGGCGTTCTGCACTTCACTAATACCAACCTGGGCATACTTGGCTTTTACCCAGCGTTGGTCTAGTGTGTGCCTGAGGTCAAGGAGGGCCTAAAGCTTCACCTTCTGGGCCTCCTGTCGCCCAGCCTTATCCTTAGGGTTGGTCCCCACTATCATGTCATTTAACTATGAAATTACCCTCTCCTACCGATGGGGCTCAACCCCACTCCAGGGGCTTGCACAAGGGAAAAGTTCTTATGGGCTGGGGCCAACCCCATGGCGGCAATGGTCGGTTTGGGTTGAGATCCAGCAGCCTGGGGGAAACGCTTTGTGGAAGGCTTTAATCAGATTTTGGGCATGCACATAGTCACGTGCTTTAACCAACCGTTCTCTGCAGCGTCAAAACCCTTCCAAGATACCAGGTACTCAAGTCTTCTTTTAACATGGCGGGAGGCTACTATTTCTTCCACTTCCCACTCTGGCGCCCCATCCACGAGATAGGCCTCAGAAGTCTCTGGTGGGGGGCCCTTGAACAATGTCAATTTGCTCTCATGGAAGACAGATAAGATATGAAATGAAGAGGAAAGATCTAGCTGATATGAAACATGGCCCACCACTATAACAACGCAGTAAGGGCCAATCCTCTTTGGTCCCAGCTTCTTGCATGACTGCTTGATAGGGATGTTATAAGCATCAAGCATCATGAGATCCCTTTCTTATAAGCTGGACCCACTCAGTTCTTACTATCAGCATTATCCTTATAAACTTGCATTGCCGCCTCCAAACTTGTGGAAACTCCCTGGTGGACCTTCTTATAGTCTTGGCAAATTTTACCACCGCTTCAACCTTAGAACCACAGCTGGGCTCCATGTTAAAGGCGGGGTTAAAGCCATGGTTGGCAAAAAAGGGGAACAACTGATAGAAGAATGCAAGGTGTTGTTGTAACTAAATTGGGCCATAGGGGGGGTGAGAAACCCAATCTGAATGATCCGCGGCGGTGTAACACCACAGAAACTGTTCTAAGCACAGGTTCACTTGTTCAGTCTGCCCATATGATTGGGAGTGATAGGCAGTTGAATGGCAGGGGAAAATCTGAAGAGTCTTACACAACTCTTCCCAAAAGACGGAGGTAAACTGGGGTCCCTGGTCACTGATTATTTCTTGAGGAACCCCATGGAGTGCAAACACATGAGTGACAAAGAGACTAGCCATCTCAGCCACAGTTATTGTTGTTCTGCAAGGAATAAAGTAGGCGAACTTTGTAAAATGATCCACCACCACCATGATGGCATCATAACCATCAGAGGCAGGTAACTCCACAATGAAATCCACCAATAGGGAAGTCCAGGGGCCTTCAGCCTTTTGGACTGGTACCAACAACCCCTCTAAAGGTTGTCAATTTGGTTTCATTTTGATTTCAGATAAGGCACTCTTTATAATACTGCCACACCTGAGCAGGCAAGCCCTTCCAATTGTACATGCGTCATATTAACTTCACCTTTGCTTTACCAGGATAACCAACGGTGAGTCCATAATGATGGTCCTGGCTGATTTCCAGGTGCAGTGGTCCAGCAGGAACCCATAGGCGCCCCTGAAACCACACCATCTCATCCTTCACGTGATAGCCCCTGGATAGATCCTCTTAATTCAAAGTGCTCTTTGCAAGTACCATAAAATATTTGGCTGATAGCAGCTGAGAAATGAATACCATTCTGAACATACTATATTCCTCCACATTTTCCAGAGGTGCAAGCGCTGGCCCATTAGCTGTGGGAGAGGGAAATGAGACACAATTTTATTTGGCGGAATTATCACCTGCATGTTATGAACTTCTACCTCCTTTGGATCAGGAGCTAAAGCAGGGTTGCAGCTTAAAGCATCCACCAAACCATTATCCTTGCCCTTGGTGAACTCGTAAGAAAAGGAAAATTGGGCAAGGGTCTCATGCCAACGGGTCTGCCATGGGGGTAGGACATGAGGGGCACGGTAGTACAGCAAGGCATGGTGATCTGTACACACATGGAAAGGTTGGGAGGATCCATGCAAGTGGTGATGCCAATAAGTCAGCGCCTCCACCACTGCTAGTAACTCTTTGTCATAAAAGGCGTAATTCAACTCAGGCAAAGACATTTTCCTAGAAAAATATCCCAACGGATGCTCTATCCCATCTTCACCTACTTGTAACAAGGCATCCGCTATGACGAAGTTGGAAGCATCAGTGGACACAATGAACTCCTTTGAAGGGTCGACATGGTGAAGGACAGTCATGGACAACAGGGTGCACTTCACTTCCTGGAAAGCATCCTCCAAAACAGGGGCCACTGAAGCACCTTGGCACCGCTAGCCTTATATAAGGGTGCTTCCACCTCATAAAGACTGGGAGTGAACTTCTTGAGGAACGTACACGTCCCCAAAAAGCTCCTCAATTCCTTGACTGAGGTGGGGGTGGGCCACTCACGAATAGCCTTCTCCTTGTCTGGAGTTATCATGTGTCCTTAGTCAAACATGACGTTGCCCAGAAAAGTGACCTGGGACTCGAAAAACTCACACTTGCTTATCTTCAGTGTAAGAAAAGCTGCCTTTAACCTCTCCACCACTTGCCTAAGGTGTACTGAATGGGACTCATGATCAGGGGAAAACACCAGGATATTAATATGTAGGAAAACGCGAATAGAACTACCAAGTCCCCCAACACTGCATCAATGCGGCGTTGAAAGATAGCAGGGGCATTCTTAAGCCCAAAGGGCATGACCCAAAACTGGAAAATCCCTTTTCTGGTACAAAATGCGGTTAACCACTCTTGTCCCTTTTTAATACAAATCTGATTGAACGCATTGAGAAAATCCAGCTTAGAGAAAACCTTAGCCTTATCCACATAGCGAGCAATCTGAGAGTCTAAAGGGATGGGATGTAGATCTGGTACAGTGACATTGTTGAGGTTCTCATAGTCTACGCATGGGCGTAGAGTACCATCAGCCTTCTCAACAAAGAGAAGTGTGGAGCATACAGGGGAGGTACATCGAAAAATCGCGCTTTTGGCTAACTGCTCCTTCACCCACACATCTAACGCCTCTTCCTCCCGTACAGTTAATGGATAAATGGGGGAAGATATATGCACCATATCCACAGTGAGATTGAAGTCATAATTGAACCAGAGTGCTCAGGGAGTGCATTAGCGGATGCTGATTCAAAAGAGAATTCCAAACCCTCCAAACAAGAAGGTATAGGAACTTCCACTGAGGGCTTCAGCAAAGGGGCAAGGCTAAAAGGGTGAATATGGGGCCAGTGGGGCAATTCGACCTGGGCGTTATCTTCCTACAAAGGAACAACTAATGTGCGACCATTCTTTAATGTAAGGGATAGGGTATTCTCTTTCAGGTTGGTTCTAACGTCAAACTTCCGCCACCACTCCACACCCAAAATGATAGGGTACAGGATGTTTTTGACAGCTTTGAAGTGATCAGACAAGTGGTACTTGCCAACCTGATAGTCCACTGTCCCAATGATCCTCAGAGTGGGAATACCTTAAGACGCCCCTCCCTTAATCATACCACCTGGCAAGTAACTCAGTCCAAGGTAGTCAGTTAGGATCTGGTCAATAAAGTCTTCAAAGGCGCCAGTATCAACCAAAATAGTGGTGCTGAGTTTCTCTAAAGGGAAAAAAGGATAACAGTCAGTAGAAAATACCCATAATGGTCTTTATTTATGACAGACAATGACAACACTTCACCAGAAAATTCTTCCTCTGGCTCAAGCAAGCCATCATGGTGTGTTTTAGAATTATATAAAGGGGAGGGATAGTTGGCCACTCTTAATACTGAGGCCACATACCCCACCATGCCTTCTGCAGGTGCATATACTTTATCATATTTTAAATGAAGTTCTTTCTCCACTTTCTGAGTGCCACGGATCATGGTAGGGGTCAAACGAGGGTTCTCAGGGGTAATTTGATATACTGGAATAGGGTTCTCATCCAGGCCATAAAAACTAATAAACGGCTCAGAGGTATAATAAGGTTTTTGTCATAAAACGCATTTTAGATGTGAATGACCCTATTCCCCTAACCGCAATGGAATGCCCAAAATTATCCAAAGCCAACACCCCCAGGCCCATCTGCACTGATTCCAGAAGCATCATCTGGACGCGCTATTGAAGCAAAACTCATTTATTAAAATTGAAGTTGGTAATTTCAGTGGAAAGTTGGGGAATCATGACTTCTGGACCTCAAAGCATCCATATTCACCGGGTACAAGCAAAAAAGGTTGGGTACTTTCCAGTTGGAGGCAACCATAATAACGCTGAGTTGCTCCAACCTTCAGGAAAAAGAGGAAACAGTGGTGCGGCTGACCACAGCTGAGGCCCACAGCTGGCGCCCACCATTTACACTTTGGAAAAGTCCCACATGGAAAAAGTTCATGCAAATAATTTTAAGAGGTTGGTCAACTAATGTAAGGAGAGTGTCTATAACTCTCCTGTTCCCAGCGTGGTAGTGCTTGGTGCACAGGTCCAACGCCAGGGAACTAGTTGTTAGTACAAAAAGTACTAGAGCCCAGCAGAGGGTGCTGGGGCAATAATACCTTAAGTAGAAAAGTGTGATCATAATATAGAATAACCAACTAAATTTGACACGGTGCACAAGGGAAGACGGGGTAAGCGTCCCAGGTTGGAGGGAACCTGGGCAACCCAACGATGCACAAGGAGATAAACTAATCATATTCACAATAGAATGGTTAACATAGCGTGAGACCTCCTCAAAGGGGTCTGCGCACAGGATCGTCTGAAATAACATAATCAAAAAATGGGAAAATGGGAAAAGTTTATTTGGAAAGTTGACCAACAAGGAATGTTGGTCACAGAAAACAGATTTAAACTTTGTTGGGGTAATTTGGGGTTTGCTGAAGCTGGCCCAAGCACCAATTTACCAATAGGCAAACACTACCATCCAAATTGGTAGAATACACCAAAACTGACTTCATTTGAGTAATCAATTGAAGTTGGATCTGACCCATACACATAGTTTCATAAATGGAACAGGCTTTGAACCCCCGTTCCTCAATCAACAAAATAGTACCATTGTTATTAACAAATATACCATTTGTTTTAACGCCTGGGCTGACAGAATGGGCTGGGCGTTCTGCACTTCACTAATACCAACCTGGGCATACTTGGCTTTTACCCAGCGTTGGTCTAGTGTGTGCCTGAGGTCAGGGAGGGCCTGAAGCTTCACCTTCTGGGCCTCCTGTCGCCCAGCCTTATCCTTAGGGTTGGTCCCCACTATCATGTCATTTAACCATGACAGACCAACTAAGTAAATGTCTACAATAGGATGATTACTCCTGAAAGTAATTAGTTTTTCCACATACTACCATAATTTGGGTTACTTAACCCTGAACTATAGTTAAAATGATGCAAAAACTCAATAGTGTGTCTTGATTACAAGAGAAGTTGGTTTTTGATGTGTCAAGGCTGCTTAGTTCAGTATCTTGCTCTTGGTGACAAGGTTTCATAGTACAGTATATCTTATAATTAAATTAAAAATTGATAAATTGGATCTTTAGGAATTTAAAGAATAGCTTAAGAAGTCAGAATTAAGGTCAACAGAAACCTCTATACTTTACAAAATCTAAAGCAGAATAATTTCATATATCTGTTTAAGTCTAATTAAAGTCTTTATGAATGTTTAAGATTATAAAAAAATTAACTTTTTCTCAACATTACCATTTTTAAAAACCTATTTATAGGCCAAATCCAGTTTCAGTCAAATCTGAAATTGTTCAAGTACAAGGAATCTCACACATTTTGCAACATCCATTTATACTTTGATAATTTCATGCTTCTAATGAAATTTCCACATAATCCAAAATTTTAGACAAATTGGAAACCCTATGTATAATCTGATTCTTTTATTAATCTAGAGCCCTATTTATAGGCCAGTGCTTACAAAACTTTAACCAAAGCTTTTTTCTAAAAAAATCAGCCTTACCAATTGAATTTATTAAACTGAAAAAGGGTTAAATTAGTTTGCCTCAGATCTGGACAATCTACCAAGGTTATAAAAGGACTCACAATTTTATATTAATGAAATTCTAATCTTATATGGCAGCATGAATTAGTATTATCTCTAACTAGGACAACATGATGATCAGATGTACCCCTAGATCATTACATTGGGTTCCAACTCTACTATTTAAAAATTTATTGTAAATTTATAATTGTCTTCCTTTTAATTTGGTATATATCACTTATGCATACCCTGAAAGTCTCAAATCTGATAGCTTATGAGAGTTGAGAGCAGAAATTTAAATGTGTACCTTCACAAATAGAGTAAGACCAATTTACCAGAAGGCTAAATGTTTATTAAGGGAAACAAAAGAAGAATTTTATATGATTTTTAAAATGATATATAAATATATAAATAAAGCTTATAGATTTAAAATATACTAAGCTAATGGACCATCTAGTACTAAAAATATACTAAGCTAATTTATGGATATACTTATAAATTATATTAGCATAGATTAGAAGCCAGTATTAAACAAGCTGGATGATAAACTATTTGATGCAGGTTGACCTTAACAAATATACTACTCCAAAATAAAGGGATTAAAGGGTAAAAAAGAAATTTATACCAAAAAACCTCCATGCACAACGTTCTGATAGTCAAGAAACTCCACGGACCACATTTTTGTTTTCTATATATTTTCAAGGAATCATGCGCAACTTCAAAAAGTTATTTTTATCTTTTACCTAAGTTCATTCATCAGAATTAAACCAGGGAAGCAATGGCACAGGGCTCACACTCTACTATTTGAGGCACTCTTTCCTTAAATAAGAATAGGTATCCAATGTTTATTAAAAACTCATATTAAACAATTTATAGCAGGGTAAAATATTATGAATTGAAAAAAATGTCAAAAATTTATATCACACTCAAATACATGACATTATAATGATTATTTTGTATAATTTAGATGCTAACATGATTTTATCCCAGATACCTTCATTTATCAAAATTTTGCACTATAACATATATCAGATTTAATACCTTCATATATGCATACCAGGTTCCTCTATTGTTATATTCTAGAAATATAATTCCACCATCCCTCAAGGGTGTATATACATTATACGCCAATTTATGGGAGATTTTACTTAAGTGAAATCATCTTTTCTGTGCATGCAAGTACAAAATTACCCTTGGTCCAAATGCAACCTTTAATATAACATTTATCCAATTTAACCAAATATAATCATAGAAACTTGTATAATGCCACTATACCCTATCAAAACATCTCATAATGAGCAATATAGTGTATTAATGATATTGAACAACAATATTAAGTGATTAATTTATATACAGGTCCTCTAGAGTATATAAAAGTTGCCATTTTAAGTATTTAGTATATGATTAGCCATTATTAGAATTTATACTTTTTGGATGTTCACAGAAGGTGGGAAGGCTGATAAATACTTCAGTAAATAAGAGTTTTTCACAATAAAAGGATCCTTCAACTATCAGATAGAATATAAGTAAGGTTTCAGAAGCAGTAATTAAGCTTTATCAGTTTTTAAAGAGTATAAACTGAACTTATATAAGATAGATAATAAAATATAAAAGAATTGATTTAAGACAAATAATATAAATTATTTTATAAAATTTACTAGCAAAATAGACAGTGACTAAGTTAGTTTTTATTGCTACAACTGAACTCATACCAACTATTAAAATTGTGAGGAAAGATTTTAGTTATTTGAACTTTGGGTAAAATATATAGGCTATGTTATATACATAATTTATTATGTACTAGAATTTTGAAAGAACTTAATATAAAAACTTATCCTGGAAAAAACAACATTATAGTGCTTTCTAGATTTTTATATAAAACATCTCTAATTATCTTTTTATAAGTATAAAAGGTTCTGATCTGTTATGATTTATTCCTATATGCTCTCAATAAGGTTGAAAACTTCATCAAAATTATATCAACTCAGAATCTAAACAATATACGCAAATAATAACACAAGTGCCTTAAACTTGATGTATTGTCACTTTTATATTTATGGTTCTGCCCTAGTTACACTCAGATACTAAAACATAAGAAATTTTGAGACTCTGACAATTACCCATTTCAAAAGCAATGTCTATCTCATCTTTTTTAAAGCTTTCCTTGACAAAAATATATCCCAAAAGGTTTATAAAATGGATAAACTCTTTATTTGTCATGATCAATGCATAATTTTAGATGTTATTTTATTAAAAAAGATGAGATTTACAAATACAGAATTAGAAATTGAGTTATTTTATCTGATCCTACATACACGTAGAACAACACTGGATAAGGGCTAAGCATGTTCAGGTTGTGATGAAGGAATCAAAAAATGATTCTTTAAATATGGTAATAACAGCTATAAAAGCAACAAGATATATATTGAAAAAATGGGTTGTTTATTTTAATGTCCATACAGAAACTGTTTACCTTAACAAATTTCCTACCACCAGGTTTGGTCTATATGCCTTCAATATCAGGTTTGAGTTTTGTCCTATGAAAAGTATAGTAAGACCATGGAAGGTAATCTGATCCCATTGGTTAATATAGCTTAGTAACAAGACCAAGGATTGAGACTTAACCCCAAAATTCTATTAAGCATGGGTTTTCCAGACCAGATTCTTTGTTAGTCAACTTTTTTTATTATTACTAGAATACTGCTGATCTGAGTTGGTTTATAAGTTTTTGGACAGGCCTGTCTGAAGACCTCCTCAAGGAAGCCTCTAACCATTTAGTTAAGTTATCCTTTATTGAGTAAATGAATATTTGAACCCCAATTCCATTGATTATAGAACTCTCATGTTCAAGCACCACAGAGTCTAGACCACAATGACCACCAACTGTTGATGAACTCCCCTTTGGAGTCTAGATATGCGGTCATCCTCTTCTGTAAATTGGTGGCTTTTTCTCTATTGTTAGTACTATGTCTATTGCACCAAAGTGCGTGAACCGCTTGATGTAATTTCTCTCTATTACTTTAATACTAAATTTTTTGTATATATATTTGTATCCTGCATCATCTCACAGAAAATTGAGAAGTTACAGACACTCTTGAATTTTATTGAACAACATTTTTATCATGTATAGATAAAAGGTTTATTTATAACTCTCCTTGGGTGTGAACTGGGTATGTCATACTTCTGTAACTGTCACCATGCTCTTAACTACCTTATTATAATTTATTTTACTTAGCTTTTATCTCTGTGGCTCCAGCCCCAGTCAAAAGGAGTGTCCCTTCCCTCCCCAAGTGTTGTTGGCTGCTTTAGACCCTATGTGACCATTCTATAAACATACCAAAACCAGACCCAGAAATATTTTCTGAAAACCAGATGGCATTAGCTTCTATTAATTCAGAAACTTCATATCCCACTATTTTAAAGAGCCATTGTCTGCCTCTTTGTGGCATTGACTTATAAATTGGATTTCACCAAGCGCAGCAACTGGGTACTAATAGGTCATAGATTACATCAGAAGTTTTTGTAATCTTAGATTATGAATGACTTCTGAAAGTATGCCAAAAAAACCTGGTCCCCTTCAAATGTTTTAAAAATTCTTTTTGTTGCATCAGTTGGAACACCTATTGGCTCTTTATCTATATAAATTTCAAGGCTAGGCCCAGTCCCTACCACTTACTGAAATCATTAAAGCGTCATTTTCCATTTGACCCTCAATTTACCCATAATGAACGCTCATGTATAGTTTGCTCCGCTTGCTAACTTTGATCACATGGTTAAAGCCCTTTTTTGTAATTTACCGCCCTACCCAATTTTAGGACTTCAAGATAACTGCAATGGTTTCACCTGAGGGGACCCATATTAATAACAATACAAAAACTACACTATTGGAATTTTGTGAGAAATTATGATAAGCAGGTGCTATAAGGGGCTATGAAATTATTAGTTCTGTGGATCTAGAGAAGATCAACACAATTGCAATGAAGTTATTAGTTCTGTTGCTATAGTTGATTTCAATTGGAAATACAAAATCCTAAATGAAAAGAGACCAAAATTAGGATACACGAGACAAAAAAGTGGTACTTTATTAGTTAGAATGAGGGATATTTATAGGGGTATATTTAGTAGTCATGCATGAGAAATTTTGGGATGCATCTGAGGTAAGATATTTCCTATTGGATGACTGATATTACTGATTATTGATACCATACTTGTGATGGACAGATATGATAAGATTCTTATTTGATGAGACCAATTTTCTTATATGATTTTCTGCCTCATCAGATAGCTTAGCATCATCCTTCAGAGAAGGTTGATAACTTTGAAGGGTTGATCATCAGTCTATCTTAGAATTGTTTATCTCTGACATAGATTTTACAATCTCATTAGACTGAGATATCAAATCTTGATCTTGAGTAACTTCGGTCATCATAGTCAAATCCCCAACAATGACCCCTCAAGAACTTGCCTAGGGGGCACATATTTATGAAGCAATCTACTATGCACTCTATTGATAACAGTATCAGTACAACAGCTGCAATGGAGTAATCAATACCCCAACAATAAATAATATGATAAGGACCAGCCCATAAGGTGTCAAGTTTGTGAATTCTTCCTCCCAGCATATGGTAATAAAAGAGTACAAGATCCCCAATTTGATATTCTGGTAGCGTAAGTCTACTAGCGTTGGTTCTTGTTTCCTCCTTTAAGGTGGTAGCAGCAAGGGAACTTGAAGCTAAAGCTTGTACTTGAATGATCTCATCAGCTAGTCTCCTCATAGCTTAATCAGTAGTTTGCGGGGTAGCTTCTGCAAGTATAGGTTGTACTTTAGGGGAGGATAGGATCCCGACCATATAAAGCTTTGAAAGGAGAAATTCCAATTATACAATGGTAGCTAACTCTATAGGCTAACATCGCACTAGGCAAATAGAGATTACATCTACTAGGGTCATTGGAAGCCATCTTTTGAAGAATGGCTACAAGGGTAATATTTGCTCATTTGAATGCACCATTAGTAGAAGGATTATATGGGGACGTAAATGACTGATAGGTACCCATTAATTTAGTAAGCTTGGATATTACCTGAGAAATGAAGTTGATCCCATTATCCAATTATAGGACTTTTGGGCTACCATGCCTGGTGAAAACTTGCTTAAAAAGAAAGGATGATGTAGCCTTAGCAGTGACCATGGTGACTGATATAGCTTCAATCCATTTAGTAAAATGGTCGATAGATAACAGAATATATTGATGTTCACAAGTAGCAGTAGGGAGAGGACCCATTACATCAATACTCATAGTAGAGAAAGGTTCAGAAGGTCCCACAATTTTGTGTTGGAACATTAGATTTCCACCATGTTGTTGTTGGAATATAAGACAAGACTCCAACACATCGTGTACAGATTCCAGCATGTTATCCCAGCAACAATGAATTTTCAACTACTGTAGGGTATTAGCAACATATCCATGCCCTACAGTTTGGTGGGCCTCTATAATAGTATCAGTCCTCACAGAGAGCCAAATAAAAGGCAACCATCTAGATCCCAACTTCTTGTATAATGAATCTTCTTTAACTTAAGTATCTTTGGTAAAGGATTGTAGTTTCGCTATAACATCCTTAGATTCCCGGTACCAGAGCTCAGGTCTACCAATCAAATTATAGATGCGATCCTTCTCAGCAGAAAATAACGTTAGGATAGGCAATCAAGAAAGTCCATCAGCATTTTGGTGAATAGCTCCAGCGCGATGTTGAATTGTAAAGTCATAATTCTGGAGCTTTAAAGCCCATCTAGCTAAGCGCCCATCAAGATCCTTCATTTGTTGCAACCACTTCATGGAAGCATTATCTGTGACTATAGTGAAATGCTTGCCACAGAGGTAAGGGCGGAAATGCTTGATGGCGGACAAAACTGCAAGGTATTCTCTCTCAGTAATGCTATAATTGCGTTAAGCCTTAGAAAGGGTTTTACTATAATACACAATTGGATGAACAACCAGGTTGGTATCATGATGAGCCAGGATGGCCCCAATAGCAATATCACTGGCATCAGTAAATAAGATAAAAGGTTCAGAAAAGTCAGGATGGGCTAAGATTGGTGCACTCACTAAGGATTGGTGCAACAGATCGAAAGCTTGCTGCTGCAAGTCTTCCCATATAAAAGGGACTTCCTTGTGAAAAAGGTAAACTAAAGGCTCCGCAATCTCCACAAAATGAGGGATGAATTGTCAGTAATATCCAACCATCCCTAAAAACACTTAAATATCGCACAAGCTTTTAGGAACAGGCATGTCCAAAATAGCTTGTATCTTATTAGATAAGGGTAAAATCCCCTCGCAATTAGCTTTATGACCTAAGAATTCCATCTCAGTCTTAAAAAAGGCACACTTGGATGGTTTTAGCTTAAGCGAAGCGTGATGCATCCAACCAAAAACTTCCTTTAAATGAGACAAATGCTCGTTAAAAGTGCGAGAAAACACAGTAATATTGTCTAAATATACCAAAACACAAGGAAGTTTCAAATCCCCAAACAAGCCATCCATGGCTCATTGGAAAGTAGCAGGGGCATTAAAAATCCCCTGTGGCATATGAGTTGACTAAAATAACCCCTCACTAGAGATTAAAGCACATTTTTGACAATCTTCTGGAGCCAGGTCAATTTTCTAATAACCACTTGCAAGTTCCATAGCTGAGAAGAATTGTGACTCAGACAATAGTCTCAATGAATCATCAATGCGAGGTTGAGGATAAGAATCCTAATGGTAACATCATTGATCTGACAATAGTCCATAACCACTCTATGGCCCCCATCTTTTTTTTATGAATAGTAAAGGAGAAGCCCATGAACTCTTATAAGGCGTTAACAGCCCCGCATCAAGGAGTTGTTTCAATTCCACAGAGACCTGAGCCTCCTTGACTTTAGATTTGTGATATGCTCAAGCTCTAATAGGGGGAGTATCACCAGTTTTCACCTGATGCTGCACATATTTCATTAGTCCAAAATCTCCAGAACTTTGGGCAAATATATCCGCATATTCTTCAATCAGAGCCTCAGCTTCATGCTGTTGTTCTAGAGTGATTATATCCCCAAATTTGACATCAATTCTAGCAACGATAGGGGGATCTTCTAGCCCAAATTCACATAAATCTCTGTATCCTGACACGGATAAGATTTTACTCACAGGAGTAGGTCGCATATAGGCGATGGGGCTATTGCAATTCAATTGCATAGGTCGAGAAGTGAGATTAGCTAGTAGAACTAAAACAGTCCCATTATAGGCAGGATCAAGGATACCAGGGCAGGGTAAATCCTCCAAATGAGAGGGATTTTGATTACCAAAGATCTCTAATACATGATCAGTGGGTACAAATACTTGTACTCCCGTATCTTTGATGACTTGAGCTTTTGGGGGAAAAGTAATTGGAGAGTTAGAATATAAAGGCATTCCCTCAGAGGCACAAGCTGATGGAGGTGGAAGTATAGTCCTTGGTCCCAAGATTCGATATTCAAGATGAGAGATTGAAGTGGGGTACTCCAATAAGCAAACATGTCATTTGAGTTTGCCTTTGCTATTGAGAACATCTTGTAGAATCAAAGGTACTCGGTACCCAATTAAAGAAAGTTAATTTCTATAAGGCTGATTATTGCATCAAAATCAATGAGAAATTTTGGTTCCCAAGAGCAAGTCATAGCAGTTGTTGTTCAACACTACTGCAGGGGCTGACACAACCAACTTACCAAAGCACATTGGAAGAGAGGAGTAAGCTCCTATAGATTTAGTGTAGGAAGGTCCAGCAGCTCTGTAGTTTTAGTAATGGTTTAAGTCCGTCGCAAATTGCTTTTTTTCATAAGCCTGGATGAGATTACATTGATGGGCGATCTCATATAAATAATAGCCAAAACTTTCACCTTATGCACTATGACTTCCACCCAGGTCACATCAGTGCCAAAGTTTAGGATTGAAAACACCAAGGGATTAATTGATGAATTGAATTAGAAGAAGAATAAACAGAAGTGTAAGCAGAAATAGTATCTTTGTTGGCTAATTCATCAGGGACATCAAGCTCACCAGGCGTGTATATCACATAACAATCTGTAGAAGAGTTAAAAGATTTCGATGGAGGCACAGATGTAGGCCAGCACAGGGAGCCTCATGCCCTATGCTGACTCCTCTTTTTTCAACTCCTTCGCTTGCTTTTTCCAACATTGAGATACCACATGACCCACGAGACCACAATAAGTGCATGGTTCCTTCTTCAGTTTAGGTTTGGGTTTAGGTGGCATTGCATGGATATAAGAACAAGGGTTATTATTGGAGGTCAGGTGTACCACACCATTAGGAAAGTCCATGAGCGCTTCTTTGATGTCAATGATGGATCTGAAATTTCTTATAAGTGATTTCAAATGTAGTAGTAACTGAATGTGAGAAGCGAACGCACTCATTACAGCCAATATGGCATAATCTATGGTAATCTGGTTGCAAGTGGAAAGAGTCTGGGCCTCATGGTAAATATTTTAGCAAAATCTTGGATAGACTCTCCTTGTTTTATTTAAATACTCATAAAGGCTTACTTTTGGATAGTAAGAATTTTGATAAAATCTGAATTCCTTAATAAGGGCGGTCTTCACTTGAGCCCATGTATTGTAAACCTTCAGGTGAGGAACCATGATTTCTTGCAAAAACCAACTTGGGAAAGAGGTAATATTCTGGACTTTCTGTTGATTGGTTGCCCCGTCCATTGCACGTTCATAAACAAAGAGAAACAAATGGATGCTACCTTCACCCAGCTCAAACTTATACTTAAAGGTAGGTTTGAAGGTAGTGGGTTCATTACTCAAAACATGTACACCTGATACCATGACCAGATCCACTTTGGAGGGTTCTGATTCTGGGATATGAGCTTGAGTGGGAATTTGGTCAACTTGTTGCCTTAGATGATTGAGGTCCTCCTGTAAATTATGAACCCATTGAGCAAGATGATCATTCGCAGGTTGTTGATTTAAGTTAGAAATTGCAGTGATCATCTCTGCCTGCTTGTTCTCAAGTAATCTTCATCTAGCAGATAACCATTCAATGGAAGCATTTAGCCTCGAAAACTGGGTTTCTTGCATAGTTTGGTAGCATCGCATAGATGATGAGCATTATACACGCCATCCAATAATTTGGTTAAATAGTAATTGGGGTCAGTTAAGAGGCCTTCCAATGATAAGAAACACCCTTGATCTATGGCTCAGATTTGGGTTTCTAACGCCTGTACTCTTGATACTAGTAGAATTGAAGTTTCAGAATCAGTCATTGGAAGCGAAGAGCCAGGGGGACCAGAAGGTCCCAGGGGTCCTTGCAACCCATCTTGACCTGCTGGTCCCAGTGGGCCTTGTTGTCCCACCGGACTAGGAGGACCACGTTCACCAGGAGGTCTCAGGGTTACCAAAGGGGAACTAGGTGGTCCCAGTGGTACAGGAGGACCAACAGGGCCGAGTCCACCTTCCCTGATAGTACCCACCATTTGGACAAGATGTTGGACTATCCCATCAAGCTCACCAAAGTGCTCCTCATGTTTGACCTGCAATTGTTCCAGTTGTCTCATAATATGATCCTCAAGAAGGTGATATGGTGGTGAATAGGGTTAGTGACATCGCTAACTTGCTGAGATACTTCTTGGCCGATGTATCCAACAACTCCATTATCAATTCTCACTAGCTGGTTATGTATATTGTTGATTTCTCTTCTATTATCAAGAATGGCTTCCTGATTATCCCGTCCAAAGTTAGAAGCCATTTTATAAAACGAGGACAACTGAGAGTGAAATTGCTGCGCCAGAGTCAACTGGCGCTGGATCTCGAGATGATGCAACCCCAAAATCTGGAGTACATGGTGAATTGTGGGATGTACATAATACTGGAGGTACTGTTCAGTTCTAGCCAAACCAACTTCAGTAGGCTGTAACACCGCTCAGTTGTATAATTTCATCATATTTTCAGCAACTTTAGATGCTTGGTCTCAATTAGGACGAGCACCAGTCTGGATAGCCCCCTTATCAAGCCTTTGACTGTTTCTTCTAAATTAGCACCTTGAATCTGATAATTATTTTGGTCAGGGCCCTCGATGGCTAAGTACATAGAAGCTTAAAATTGCAGATTATTTGTATTAGCAGAAGGCATCTCTTGCCTATTGGAGTGTACCCATTGGGTGATACTCATTGATTCCTCAGAAGAGGGGATTTCTTTGCTAGACATATTCATTGTTGTGAAAGTATGTTTTCACCAGGTAGCCTCAGAAGCAGACCTGGCAGGGAGCACCAGTATTGGAATTTCATGAGAAATTATGATAAGTAGGTGCTATGAAGGCTACGAAATTACTAGTTTCATGGCTCTAGCAAAGATCGACACAATTGCAACAAAGTTATTAGTTCTGTTGCTATAGTTGATTCCAATTGGAAATACAGAATCCTGTATGAAAAGAGACCAAAATTAGGCTACACGAGACAAAAATTGTAATACTTTATTAGTTAGAATGAGGGATATTTATAGGGGTAGATTTAGTAGTTATGCGTGAGGATTTTTGGGATGCACCTGAGGTAAGATCTTTCCTATTAGATGAACAATATTGCTGATTATTAATACCATACTTGTGATGGCCAGATTTGATAAGATTCTTATTTGATGAGACCAATTTTATTATATGATTTTCTGCCTCATCAGATAGCTTAGCATCACCACTCAGAAAAGGTTGATAACTCTAAAGGGTTGTTTGTCAGTCTATCCTAGAATCAGATATCTCCAACAAAGATTTTACAATCTCATTAGACTGAGATATCAAATCTCAATCTTGAGTAACTTTGGTCATTGTAGTTGAATCCCCAACATACACTAAGACTTAATAGGATGTTTCTGCTTACTTGTAAATACTTTTATATTTGTGGAATTTTAGAGCTAAAAAGTATCTTATTTTTTCACCAGCATAACAAGCCATTTAGTATAAATGCCAAGACAGAGTTACCTCCCTTGAAACAAAAAGAATACTCATTAGAAGGAATATAACTATCTTTACAATTCAAGTGCTGTACGGCTAGCTACCAGTTTGGGGATTGTATCAAAAGAACCCATTTTTAATACTGAATGTAGGATACCTGAGTATTAGACATTATAAAATGCATTGGTTAAAAACCCCTTAAAAAGAATTGAAATCTAGCCCCACAAAAGGGTTTAGAGAAAACTATTGATTTACTATTCAGAAAAATTAAAAATTAGTAAGACTCAATCAAATACCATACAATCTCCTCATATCTAATATGATCCCAAAATCCCCAAGATGGAATCCTAATTATTAAAATATTGGATCATTATAATGTGAGGAAACTTCTCCATTTGATGGCTTACAAGGCAGTAAATAAAGTCATACCCTCAAAAGGGTACAAATCTGGAATCTGACCAAATATTGATTTTGATAATACTAAGTCTTATCTGAATGGGATTTTAAAAGTACATTTCCTGCCTATAAAAATTATGTTACAAAGGCATTCATTATCTGGATGTTCTACTCAATGAAGAGCCTCCCATACAGATATCCTCCTTTCAATAAGTATATTATTTCCTTAACTTTAAGGTGAATATACTGTTTTTAGTAACATATAAATACCCCAAAGTGTTTTCTAATAAAGTTACATCTTCTAAAATAAATCTCCGTTTGGTGACTTTGATTCAATAAGTCCATTTGTTTCTTACCAAAGGATGGATACCTAGATGTCAGGACCTAAGTAAGACTTGGCCACCCTACTTAAAATAAATAAAGCACTTGAAATTCTTAGACTTAAGACAAGTAATGACTGCAAGTTTCTTGAAAAACACCATCAAGATTCTCAATACAGAAGCACTACAGGCTGGTGCTCACTAAATGGGACACAGCCATTTCTTAATGATACCTGCATTTAATGATCACATCATGGAAAATAATACTGACAATAGTGTAACCCGCTGAGTGCATAATGTAAATGGTAAATATGATGACTGATTGGGAAGTCCGCCCTTTGTCACATTTGAGGGAATACAAAAAAAACAATAGAGGTCTTAAAAATCAATAATTAACTTGGATTAACAATGAAATGTACAAACACTTAACCCAAGTAATCATAAACCCAGGATAAAGAGCCAGCTGCAAAAGAATATCCAATATGGGCAGGATTTTTATAGTTTATATGTATAATTAATTCACATAGAGACATACTGTTCATGTGCAAATCTATCCTGACAAATCATGCAGTTTGAACACCTAGCTTTATACCATATTATGCACCTATAATGAGTCCCTAATGAGGAACTCCATTATTACATTAATATCTAAGAGGCGTTAAGAGTGGCCTATGTACAGGTATATAATTTAGCATCTCGAATATAGTGGACATATGCTTACAGATCAATGCAATTTGTTCCTATCATTCAACTTCATTATTTAAAATGAGGGTCATCAATACCAGAGTTTTTAAGCATGTGGAGAAAGCTATCATTTCCTCAGAAAAGACAATGCAGAGTCTAATTAAAGGACTTAGAGATTACTTGAAATTTTGCCCAAGATCTTCAACAGCAAGACATCTAACATTTGAGTTTGTCTCAATTGTTACATTCCAACTCAGATTCATATTTTCCAAATCTGAGGCAAAATCATTTTAAAAATGTTTTTGGCTCATTCGTTTTGGGCGCTGGGTTGTTCCTCGCCTGAGTTGTAGATTAGGCTTGTGTGAGCCTGATCAATGATTTGGGTGAGGCCCCCAAGGGTAGCCTTTATAAGGCGCGCCTGCCCATTCTGAAGTTCACTTCAGAATAATTCACCCTAGCTTTCCCTTCCTGGGGAGCATTGTCAGTTGCTCCCCATATGAGCTTTGGTCGTTGGGCCTCTTTTATTTCCAGAATAAAAATAAAGGTTGTTTTGGGTTATCATACCTTGCTTACCTGTTGGTCTTTTTTGGTATCCATTTTGAGGAGCTATTACGTGGTTGGATCAGACCAACCACTATTCAACCCCTGCATAACCAACTTGTAGTAGGCAATGTTTGGTGCTGTCAGTGCCCCAAACATCTTTTTAATCAGTTAGGCTTCTTTGGTTGCCTGTCAGTGCATCAAAGGATTATTTATTTTATGACAGTCAGAAACTGGGATTTTCTGATTGTGACATTATTCCAAAGTCAAATGTGCGCTGCACGCCTCTGATCCCCAGTTCAGCCAACCTCAGTGGTCACTTGGTCCCAGTTGTTGAGGAACCAGCACCAGTGGGAACTGGTGACTGATGGCCAACCCTGGATTTGAAGTGACCATCAGTTGATTTTCCTGGTGGGGCCTCCCGCTCACCAGGGATTCAGTTGGCACCAGAGGGGACCTTCCCCAGCAAGGCTCCCTAACCCACAGAATGTCCACCTGGAAAGAGGATGGCCATCCAGCCGCGCTGTACCACGTGCCCCTCTCACGCTTCTGTTGGAGAAAGAGCCTTCCTGGTTGGGATGGTAAGGCCATTGCCAACAGGAGCCTGGGAGGGGGTGCGCAACACAGCCAAGTGCTGGGAATGCGTCCTTGGGCTGGGGCTGTCCAGACATGCTGGACTGCGCACACTCTCATGCTCTTTTTGGCAAAAGCGCCTTCCCAGTCAGGATGGGAAGACCATTGTCAATGGGAGCCTGAGAGGGGGGCGCAACACAGCCATATGCTGGGAATGCGTTCTCATGCTGGAAGGGTTGATTCTGGCAGCCCAGTCCCAATTCACCCTTGCCATTTGCATTTTCCCTCGAGGGACCCTGAGTTTATCTGGGCTAATTTTCCTGGAGCTTGAGGTAACTCGCCCCAGGAAGCCCTCATTGTGGCAGCCTTCTGATGTGGGGCCCCTCTTTGGGGAGGGGCCCTTCTCTAGTGGGAGGTAATGTAACAATTGAGTTTATATCAATTGTTACATTCTGACTCAAATTCTGATTTTTCAGAATCTGAGTCAAATTGTTTAATTTTTTTTAACTTGGTGTAAGGAGAGTGTCTATAACTCTCCTGTTACCAGCGTGGAAGTGCACGGTGCACAAGGCCAACTCCAGGGAACTAGCCATTAGTATGAAAGTTATTAGAGCCCAGCAGTGGGCGCTGGAGCAATAAAAACTAAAGTAAAGAAGTGAGATCTTAATAATAAATAACCAATCAAAAGTGACACGGTGCACATGGAAAGAAGGAATAAGCGTCCCAGGTTGGAGGGAACCTGGGCGACCCAACGGTGCACAAGGGGATAGCCTAATTATATACAAAATGGAATGGTTAACATATTGTGAGACCTTCTCAAAGAGGTCCATGCACAGAATAATATGGGATAACATAAAATAAAATAATGGGAAAATGTGAAAAGTTTATTGTGAGAAGTCGACCAACAAGGAATGTTGGTTACAAAAATCAAATTTAAGCTTCATTGGGGTAATTTTGGGGTCTGCTGAAGCGGTCCCAAGCACTGATTCACCAATAGGCAAACACTCCCATCTGAATTGGTAGAATACACCAAAACTGACTTCACTTGAGTAATTGATTGAAGTTTTATATGACCCAAATGCGTAATTTCATAAATGGAATGGGTTTTAAAACCCCGTTCCTCAATCAACCAAATTGAGCCATCCTCTTTAATTGAATAGACCGTCCGTTTTAATGCATAGGCCAATGCAAGGGGCTGTGCATTAAACACCTCACTAGTACCAACCCGAGCATATTTGGCTTGTACCCAGCGTTGGTCTACTGTGTGCTTGGGGTCAGGGAGGGCCTGAAGCTTCACCTTCTGGGCCTCCTACCGCCCAGCCTTATCCTTGGGGTTGGTGCCCACTATCATGTCATTTAACCATGACACTCAGTCGTTTTGGGTGCTGGGTTGTGCCACACCCAAGTTGTAGATTAGGCTTGTGCAAGCCTAATCAATGATTTGGGCGAGGCCCCCAAAGGGCAGCCTTTATAAGGCACACCTGCCCATTCTGAAGTTCACTTTGGAAATATTTACCCTAGCTTTCCCTTCCTGGGGAGCATTGTCAGTTGCTACCCAGACAAGCTCTTGTTGGCAGGCCTTTTTTATTCCAGAATAAAAATAAAGGTTGTTTTGGGATTAGCATACCTTGCTTACCTGTTGGTCTTTTTTGGTATCCGTTTCAAGGAGCTTTTGTGTGGTTGGTTCAGACCATCCACTATTCAAATCCTTGCATAACCAACTCATTATAGGCAACAATTGGTGCTGTCGGTGCCCCAAACCTCTACCTACTCAGTTAGGCTACTTTGGTTGCTTGTCAGTGCACCAAAGAATTATTTATTTTATGGCGATCAGAAACTGGGATTTTCCAATTGTGACAGCATCAAAGCTAATGGTGAAAGGGCGGCTATGTTTCTGCTAGCCATAATAATGAGGAAGAAAAAAACTAATCCCCTTGAGTCCTGACTAGAGCTCGCCCTAAGACAAGTTGATGAGCTTGATCACAACAAACCTCAGAGGCTCAGTCAGTAACTCAGAACCTTATTACCAGAGTAGCCCATGTTAAGAAGGACCTGGTATCCTGTGCAACTAAAGGCGGCTACACATTCAATTGCTGAGTGAACAACAAATTGGAGAGCAATATAAGGAGCAAATCATCTATCTGAGAAGACATTGAACAGATTTACCGTCGCTCTAATGAAGCTTAGAAATGCTGGATACTATCACAGAAGTCTTAAAAGCTAAGGTGGACAGGTCTATTAAAGCACTGAATGCCAGTAAATGAAGGATAACTTAAACAGGCGCATTTGAGTATCTTCTTTGAGAACAAGCTCTTATGAACTTTTTTCTACCATTCATCAACAAATCAATACTCTTGACATCCGCATTAAAAACCTAGAGAATGATAAAGTTGTTCTTAAAAGATGCATTAAATTAATGGATGTCACGCCTTAAATTACCTTTGAAGAAATGGAGCACATCTTTAACTACTACAATATCAAATTAGCCAACTCTCCCAACAAGTTGAGCATGAGATACAAGTACCAAAATCTCTGAATCAGAAGCTCCCAGAGTACATGTTGTCACAGGATTGTAAGCCACTACCTTTAAACCTACCTTCCATGACAAGTTTACATCTGATTGAGGAAGTATAGCATTTTCTTCTACATCCATGAGGCCGTGATGGAAGGTGCAACTTATTATTAAAAGTCTAAGCATATATTGCTTTTTAAGTCACATGGATCAGGAGGTTATGGTACTTCACATAGACAACCTGAATAATTGGGGATAAGTGAGAGAAATGGTTATCAAGGCATATGATTCCAAGCAAAACTTGAGTATTAAAAAACAGACCCTCATGAAGTTTGCGCTACACTGAACTGAAACACAAGCTGAATTCGAGGATTGCTTCTATATTAAGGATAAAACTCTGATGATCTCAAAAATGATCACACTGGATGATGCCATAGCTGCTGTTGTTTCTGTTTTACATAGTAATACTTACTTAGGCCATGCATTTTACTTCAGTAAAGAGAAATATTACCTCTGTCATAGACAAAAAGGAAGCTCATCTCAATGTAGTTGATATATACAAGCCAGAAACCACCTGGAAGGCCCCTAAAAACACAGAGTTGTATACTGTGGAGGTAGCAAAACCCAAAAAGGTGGAGAAGATCAAGTGCAGCTATTACAAGAAGAATGACCACATCAAAGAAGAGTGTTTCAAGAAGAGCTCTGCTCCTGTTAAGCAGGGAAAAGAACGGTTGGCTTAGGGTCAGGTACCTCTAAAGTGAGCCAGCCTAAATTTATCTGAAACTAAAACATTAACAATCGCTCAACTCATGTGCTTCAAGAACTAAACTAGTGATGACTCTGAAGGGGGTTACAAAGATGAAGGTTATTACATTTTAGGTACACCTACTGAGATTACCTATCCCAGATTGCTTGAATGCTGAAAGTATCTATATTAATCAAGTTCTAGCAACACCTACATCAATAAATTCTTTGAATGTCCAATAATATTTGATACAACTAGCAATGCTAACCAGTACATCACCCTACTTGATCCTACCCATCTTGACATACACAGTCTAGTAGAAATCAAGAAGTAATATTCTGAGACTGTAAGAATGTTAATGCAAACATCGATGAATCCCCCCTTGGGTTGGGACCATCTAGTACTAAAAAAAGAATGTTAATGCAACGTTCTGACCTTAAATTTTTAGCCTACAGCTAAATTTTTGGAGAAAAAATAACCAAAGTAGAAGTGGTGATATCAAAGTTCAGAGTAATGCTATCTTGGATACAGGATTGCCAATCAATTTCATCTTATCCTGGCTCATTAAGAAGATTAAACTCGCACCAGACCTTGAGTACATACAAGAGTATAGCACTGCAGGTCTAAACGGCACCAAAGCAATATGTGCCTACTCTTCCTTGGCAATTTTAGATTGACAAACTAGTTTTCTCAGCTTCTGTGATTGCCTTGGACAAGAATCAGTACAATCTACTTATTAGGATGCAATTTATGATTGAATATGAAGGAGTTATTAACTCAAAGGAAGGTTATTTATCTCCCCTTAGTTATAATGCTCCCCTTATTCTGAATAATAAGGAAATTGAGCAAGAAGAAATACTCTTTTCTGGTCAAGTACCCTGTTTACACTTTGCCTTTACATTATTGTAGATATGGAAGTAGTATAAAAAAGCTCCCCAATTCATGAGATACACAGATGGAATATTATTATATGCTACAGAGGTGGTAAATATATAACCAGGAGAAATGATAGTGGTTTCTACCAACATAACCCTGAAGATACCCAAAATGCCCAACGTATCACTAGCGCTGATGATTTTAGAAGATTTAAACTATGAGTATTACTAGGTGTTTTTTACCCAGTTATGGATATTTGCCTTTGCAGATGAAAAATAAGAATGTCTTAGGTCGAGTTCAGCTGAAAAAGGGAAATGTCAGCCATTTGCAACTTTCTGATGCTATTATGAGCAATTTTAATATTAAAAAATATTGAGGAGATCAGCCAAAAGACCCTGGCCAATTCTCGGTGGAACCCCATTGACTGGGGTAACACCAGTTAAAAAACCTCTACAGGCACCAAACATAAATTTGAATGGTCAGACTACTCCAACTACATGATGGACTTTGGGGTTACCATTGGAAGGCACTCCCCCCACTACCCCAAAGTCCTTCAGTGCACCTATGCGGGGACCTCCCTTTTATAGGCTTGGAGGGGGTCCCCCAAGGTGCAAGAAATTTCTCAGGTAATGATTGGTTCAAGTTCATAAAAACGTTACCTCATGGGTATGTTCTGGCCAATCACAATTCCTCCTCTTTCGCTCCACTGCCCTGAAGCAAGTTCCTGAGTTGTGATATGCTATTCCTGCATATTACCTAAGTTGGAAGCATAGAGGCTATTCCAAGCTTATCCCCAAATTCCCTCTAACCTTTGAAAGTAGTATAAATACTAATAGTCAAAAATTGGAAAGCATCGCTTTTCTTTTGCTCCACGATTCTAATAAAAACAACTAAAAGTCAAGTTTTTATTAGTGTCTAATCTAAATTTTTTTAAAATCTTTGTGGGATCCAGCGGCGTTAGCACCAGTGAGCCCCTATATAGCTGGATTCCTAAAAATTGGTGCTCACTAAAGGGGACCCCTGTAAACTAATAAATTATCAAAAATGGAGGCTACACCCATGAGAAACCCTCCCACTTTTCCTCTTCACATTGAATCACGTCTAGTTGCTCTGGAAAAACAATTAGCAAGCGCTATATTCTACCTTAAAGAACTTGAGAGGCGTTCAATAAAACCATTTTTTGAAGAAAAATTCATTCCTGGAGAAGGAAGTATTGCAACTTTCCTATATGTCTATGAAGCTGCCATGTGTGATGCAACGGATAAGCAGAAGGTGCAACACATTCTTCCTTGTTTAAGTCGCCTAGCACAAGAAATTTTAATTCCTTACCTGAATCCTTTGCTCACCTGTCCAGAGGTGAAGGAGGCTCTTCTAGCTGAATTTGGATCAAAGCAGAGTCCATATTGGGAAAAGCAGGTCTTTATGCGCTTTAGTATGGTTGAGGAAGAATCAACCATCGCCTTTGCTGAACGCTTTTACCTCTCCACACAAAGGTTGTTCACCTCTAACATGATTATCCTTGAAAATGCTATTGCCGCCATAGTAGCTGGGCTAGCCTCCCAACCCTCTCTAGCCAGACATATCATCTCAGTAAAACGGCATTAAAAAAACATCCACGACCTTAAAGGTGTCTTGTTAGATGTGGCCAACTTCCAATTATGTGCTACCTCAAATGACGCTGATGTGAAACCTTCAGATTCAACCATTAAGGAGATTCCGCTTGTTGAACAGATATGAGTGAGCTCACCTGTGTCCCTCCTCCCTGCTAGACCTGCTCCCTCAATGCGTTTTAAAAGGGATATCCCTCCTTCTTATGTATTAAAGCCCTGTAAGGTAGTACCAACTATACGGCCACACAAGCCCTCTAACACTGCAGTGCCTACCCCTCCAGCTAAGCTGATAATTGCGCGCCCTAAAGCTATTCCATCCCCTCTGGCCACCTCTTCTATCCCCATCACGGCCTTGCCCATTGTTTAAAATACCTTTGGG
Organism: Massospora cicadina; assembly: GCA_022478985.1. Lineage (NCBI taxonomy): Eukaryota > Fungi > Entomophthoromycota > Entomophthoromycetes > Entomophthorales > Entomophthoraceae > Massospora > Massospora cicadina. The sequence goes on from JAKSZP010018552.1 coordinate 119,411, forward strand.
GGTGAATCTGATGGGGGTGATGACGATTTTGGCTAATACATATTGGGAGCTCTCACAGAGGTAGAGGTTCCTGATCATTTGAACGCTGGAGGAGTAGATGAGACTACCATACCTGAGAAAACGTACCTCAGCCAAATTCTAAGGTTTCCAAAAGTTATTGACACTGCCAGTGATGGTGATCACTTCATATATAACTTAATTCGACCTATTCAGCGAGTTCATACCATGAAATCCTGCCTGGATAAATATCCCATGACTGCTCAGAAGCTTACCTCCACTTTCCAGCTCAAGGAAGTCTTAGCCTTGTCACCTAACTTTGGATGAACCCTCACTAAGGTTGAAGTGGTCATTCAAAAAGTCTGAATAATGGCCATCCTGGATATGGGCTCCCCAGTCAACGTGATCTCCACTAAGATTATTAAAAAGATACAGCTAGCACCTGACTTGAAGTACATGCAAGAATTTGGAACCGCTGGCCCCCACAATAACCGTACTATTGGGGCATACTCTTCCCTTCCCATTCGAATTAGAAAGCTTATCCTATCAGCCCCTTCTGTGGCTTTTGACAAAAGCATATGATATGCTCAATGGCACTCAATTTATGATTGAGTATGAAGGAATAATCAACATGAAGCAAGGGGTCCTCTAGTTACTCGACTATGAAGTCCCTTTAGTCTTATCCAATAAAGACCCCAGCAAGCATGAATACTCTTGCTTGGTTAAATACCCCTTCTCAGCTATAACATTGCCTTATTCCACTTCTGGGCGTAACAAAAAATTGCCTCAATCAGTGGATGCTAAGGAGAGTATACCATTTTATGCTGCTGACAAGGTCTTTATTAATCCTGGTGAACAAAGAGTGGTAGACACTAAAATCACACTACAAAACTCACATCATTGCTTTTTACATCTCATAAGTATTGAGGGCGTTAGCCCCTTGGAGCCCTCGTGTATAGCCTGGGATATTAGACCCAGCCTACCAGAGGCCAATTACCATTCTACTTGGAAACCTCACCGGGAAGGACATGATCATACAGAAAAACCAGGAGATTGGCGGAGGTTTTCTAGTCCCAGTAGAGGACATCAAACATATCCACTCCATTGGCTATATGGCGGATTTGGGCTTACCCATGGATAACATGGTGTGTACCTTGCCCAACGTTCATATTTTGGATAAGCTAACCCCAGAGGAGTTGAAAAAGTTCATACCTTGCTGGACGAATATAGTGATATCTTCTCTAAATTGGATACTGACTATGGCCACATGAAGGGCTGGTGCCACTCCATTGATGAGGGTGATGCTCAGCCTATTAGGTCCAAACCCTACCGCAAGTCAAAAGTGGAGGAGCAACAAATGAGGACGGAGCTCCAGCAGTTATTAGATGTGGGGTTACTCGTTTTCCCATAGCCCTTGGTCTTCACCTCTCTTACTAATTAAAAAGAAAAATGAAGGTGTTGGGGTTTTTGCCCATATTCCCAGCCTGCTAGATTACCAGGAATCTGATAGAAATAATTCCTTAAGGCAAAGTGAATTGGAAATCGGTTGACCTGAATTTCAGAGTAACTATGTTCAGGGAATTTTGGATATTCGCCTGGTTGTATCCATCGAGGATCAATCTGGATGAATACTTAAGATCTTGTTGGGTGGAGTTGCTGAAAGAAATAGGGGCATCTGATAGTGATTAACTATCAGGTGTACTGATTGGGATTGGACAGGTTTCATCACCAACTGATTGGGAATAAATAGCAAGTTGTGAGGCGAGTGATGCCGCCTGCAACTAGAGAATTATCCAGTTGGTGCGTGACCTGCCTTAGTGGGTAATAAGTCCCATTATATAAGCAGGTCGTTAGCCAAATATGGTTGGTTCACTTGGATTGAGAGGAAAACGTTAGGGACACGTTTTCTGACTCTTTCTGTTTAGGTCTTGAGGATGTCCAACTATGGAATCCTAGCCAGGATGGGAAAGACCATCGCTCCTGAGATGAGGATGGGTGATTCAATGGCAACAACTGCTGTTTCATTTAAGAGGTTTCAACAGAGGGTTAGATGACTGAATCCACACTATAACTTTCCTAGAATTCACTAATAATAAAAAACAGATAATACAACAGTTCTATAGTTTTTCATCTGGTATATAGTTTAAGAGTAAACTATTATCAGCTTTCAATTGTTCTATTCTCCTTAAGGATATTATTTCTGTGTGCAATAATTTGGAGAATCTTAAGGAAAAAAAGTAAAGATCTGAGTGGGGATCTAGAGAAGAAGGAGAAACAATCAGGGATTTCTGCCAATTGTGTGTTGGACCAAAGAGACTGTTACCAAGGAATCTCAGAGAAGATCAGGTTGGACAGAACGAGGGAACAAATTTCCAGATCATGACATCTCAAGTATTTCAAGTGGGAATCAGGCCAAGCGTTAGGACAAGATATAAGAATTCCATTCTACTATGGATAATAGTCATCATACTATTATCAACCAGTAATCTAATATACTATACAATGCGGACAAAGTGCACAAGAAACTGAACCTGTGCAGTAGTAAGTTTATTGGGGTTGTTTGCCAATAGTAACCTGAAACAGAAATTTTTTTACAGATTGGTGCTCACTACAGGGGTGTAGTTGAGTTGAAGAATTTATAAGAATGTCATACAAAGATGAGTTACATAAACTGTAGATGGAGTTAGCCACTGTGAACTAGAATGCCCTAAACTCAGCGGATCATTGGGAATTACAGCCTTGGAAAAACAAGTCGCCAAGCTGGAGGAAGGGATTGATGATATTGCAAGTTTTGAGAATGAGTTACTTGGAAAAGTAACTTTGTTGAAGAAAAAGAAGGGGACCTAGTTCAAGAAGTCTTATATCTGAAAACGGAGCAAAAAGTGGATTGTGTTCATTTGAGAAAATTCAGCGCAGATATAGAGTGACTGATCAAACAGGTGGAGGAACTTAAAACTCACAAATTTGGTTGTGAGCCAGATACAGCAAGCGATGCTGAAGAAAGAAGTCCTCAAACAATAATTGGGAGGTCAAATACCCCAAGGAACATGAGCCTGATTTTGCTGCCATTTTGGAGATGATGCCCGGAGTCACTCCTCAAGTGAGCCGAGTGGCCAAACCTAGAGATCAGCTAAAGATAACTTGAAGGAATTTAAGGCAATGTCAAAATTGCCAACGTTAATCAGGATAACGCCCCAGAATTTTTCTGACTGTTTGATATGACCATGTATGGTTATGGGGATCGTCAAAAGCTACTGTCAGTCATGAATTGCCTAGACACCAACTATCAGAACTTAGTGTTACCTCACCTAGAGGGGGACAGATGGTCATATGTGGAGGTAAAGGCGGCCATCATGAAGGAATTTGGGAGTCCAATGTGCATGTCAAAGCGCAAACAGGAGTTTATGGGAATCCAGTTCCATAAAGATGAGTATTTAGTAAGCTTTGCAGATTGGTTCTACCAGGAGTCACAGATCCTGATTGGAGCAAAAGTATTGGATGACTTTGATTCCAGAATCGCCTTACAAGTGGCCCTGGCTTTATCACAATTTGCATCACATGATGTCTTCCATGTTCACGACAGAAATAACTACCTCTCAAATGGTAGATAATTTGAAGATTTTGGGAGCCACATTTGATGCCCCAAATAGAAGTTTCAAATCTAACCTGGCATGCAATTCAAATCCCATGAAGGGGAACAAAGGAGCTAAAGAGATGAACAACTGAACCATGCCAGGGAATAAGCCCAAAGAATCCAGACGGTTGAATAAGTAGGAAAAGGTCTTCTACCAATGTGGTGGGAAAGGAAATTTCGCCGTGCACTGCAAGAAGCTGAAGGACTGATGAACCATTAAGTTGGTCATGTCCTGATGATTAGGTCAATTCTGAAAAAGGACCTCTGAACCAATCTAGATGGTTAAGTCAAATAAAGGACCTCTGAACCATAGAAAACTAGTAAGTTTAAGTACCCAGGACCCAGTTTAGGGAAAAAGAAAAATATGGACTGCTGAACTGAAACAAGGTCAAGTTTCATGGAAAAAAGTCATAAAAATAAAAAACATTGATAAAAGATATTGGGAAAAAAGAGATTATAAACCGCATAGAAAAAACCGATATAATTTTATAATTTTTATTTTTTAATTGTCCTCAATATGGGGATGATTCCGCCTATGTCACCTCTTGGGGAGGGAGGATGGATCATGGTAGGAATGAATAGCCCATTAAAAATTGATGTTAAATCGGATGCTAGTGAGGGCTAGACCTACATGAAACCAAGTTCTTTGAGTGGACGCAAATCCATGAAAGAAAGTCACTAGGGAAAGGGAACTCAAAATGTCAGAAGAAGCCAATCATGAAACCCCTGAGTGGGGAGGAAAGCAACAGTATAAAAAGAGGCAGTTGACAAATAACCCCAAGTAATCCTGATATGGTACTGGAGCTGGATGATTAGTCTTGAGCGCCTGATGACAGGCTTCATTAAGAAAACTGGACATATGGGCTAGCAGCGAACAAAGGATTCTTGATGGGGATTGCTGAATCATGCCCCCTACTAATGCTGTCAGCGGAAGATACTGATGGGAAGTGCTGGAGATGAGATAGCCATGAAGGGAGCGAATGGCATCCTGCAAGTGATGACTATGGGCTTCTCGGAAGTTGAAGCTGAAGGAACAGTGAAACCTGGGAGAGGCTGGAATCTTTATGGACCAACTTTGAAAGAAAATCGCCAGCAAAACAAAGAGAATAAGCGGCGATATCCAAATCTAGGATGTTCTCAAGATCAGAGGGATTCAGCGCTAGGAACAAAGCCTCAGTGACTTGGGCCCAGAGTTCAGTGTAGGGGAGCTCAAAATGAATACTGTTACTGATGGTGAACTTAGTAGCCAGGACAGCAGGTTTGTAGTATTGTCCGAGTCAGAAGAGGAACTCAGAAAGTAGATCTGACCTGGCAAGAAAAGAGCGATTAAGAGCAAAAGGCATAATCTCTGGAGCATCCACAATGATGGTTGGTGCATCTGTGAAAGGGGCCATTACAGGAGATCTTTGAAATTCAACTCTGGAATCAATGACAGAGGAAGAATTGGCTGAGAGTTGTTCAAAATGATCTCAAGCCTGGTTTTGGAGGGATTAGTTACCATTTCCAGTAATTTGACAGAAGGACTAGCTGATGGTGCCAGACTAGGCGTATGAGTCCTGGAAGGACCATAGAAGAGGTTCTGTCATGCATCCCAACTCATCTGCTGGAAGAGCTGAAGATCTTGATCAGACAAACTATTTAGAAGCTGCTGGTACCATGACTCAGAATTTTACATATGAGCTGGACAAGGGGGGATGTTGGACTTATATGGAAGTCTACATTTGCACTCTACAATCCATTGAGCTCCAATTTCAAAGAAATTAATCTCAAAATTGTTGTGATAAGCTCTCCAAGAGAAGAATTAGGAATGGCTTGAGCCAAGAGGTTATGAGAGAAATAACAAGAGCGAACATAAATAAGTATTCTTAATTGAGTCATAAATGAACATCAACGGCAAGAGTCTCCTATCTAGGATGATAAGAAAATCAGGAAATTGAGGATGCTGGACCAAGAATCCTGAATATGACAGCGGGTCATATGCCCTTATGGGGGGAAAACTGGATCCTGAGACTAATATCATCATGAGTAAATTGATCATCCTGTCATGACAGTAGATCTTGGGGAACACACTCTGAGTAGGCAGTAGAAAGGAGGAAGGGGAAGAGTGCCGCATGCCAAAGGTTATCCTGAGCAGCATTGACTGTTGATGATTGTACTCTGCTTGAGCCAATGAAGTATTTGACCGAGTTTACAAAGCAGTGTTCTCATGCCACAGTCCTTTCTTTCTCGAAATATAGGCAATAGGGGGGATGTGTTGGAATTTTTGCCCATATTCCCAGCCTGCTAGATTACCAAAAATCGCTAGGGGATAATTTCCTAAGGAGAAGTGAATTGGAAATTGGTTGACTCAAATTTCAGAGTAACTATGTTTGGGGGAAATTTTGGGATATTCTCCTGGTCATATCCATTGGGGATCAATCTGGACAAATACTTAAGATCTTTTTGGGCAGAGTTGCCGATAAAATAGGGGCATCTGATAGTGATTAACTATCAGGTGTATTGATTGGGATCAATTGGGAAACATCACCAATTGATTGTAAATGAGTAGCAAGTTGTGTGGCAAGTGATGCCGCCTGAAACTAGCGAATTGATCAGTTGATGCGTGACCTGCCTTAATGGGTAATAAGTCCCATTACCTAAGCAGGTTGCTAGCCAAATATGGTTGGTTCGCTTGGATTGAGAGGAAAACGTTAGGGAAACGTTTTCTGACTCTTTACGTTTAAGTCTTGAGGATGTCCAACTATGGAATCCTAGCCAGGATGGGAAAGACCATCGCTCCTGAGATGAGGATGGGTGATTCAATGGCAACAACTGCTGTTTCATTGAAGAGTTTGAACAGAGGGTTAGACGACTGAATCCACACTATAACTTCCCTAGAATTCACTAATAATAAAAAACAGATAATACAACAGTTCTATAGTTTTGACATGGTAATGTCTTTTAGCTAGACATCATTTGAAACTTTTGGGTAATGCATGCCTCTGTGACGTCATCATCAATATTGCCACAACTAATAGTAGAGCTACTTGTGAGAGGTGATATATAGTAGAATGACACACAAACACATGGTTCAATGCATGATGTCATTGGGATTGTTGTAAATTGTATTGTAAAATACACTGCTGATGTCATATAATATCCATAACGCGGTGACTGACAACAACATTTGACAATGGATAGCAGTGATGAGAAGGTCTAGATCAAGAAATGACAACATGCTGAGTGTTTAAGAAAGTATCCGGTATGAAAGAAGCTCATGAAAGAACAGCAACAAGCGGTTGCTGTCAGTGGTAAACTTTATTACCAGCGGCCCATAGCAACAAAAACAAAAGCAAGATAACTTGATGGCAAAGAATTAAATGAGTACTTAATAAATACACTGTTTGTGTCAACAATGACTGAGCAGGAGAAAATCGATGCATTCTACAACATGAAACTGGCAGAGAATTGAAGGAAAACCAAAGGGCGAGTAAAACGTTGTAAATTGAACAAGAAATTTGAGATGATAACTAAATGAGCAAACGAAGCAGCTGAATTTGAACAGGCAATTGATGCAGTGTCGCCAAAATGCATGAAAACTGAAGAGATAGCAGCAGATGCAGAATTTATAAAATAAATTTATGACAATAAATTTAAACAGGCAATCGCTTATGGTTTAAAAGAAATGTTGCGTTTAGCTGGTGGCTAAAAGACATTACCATGCTTTTAACATTTACCTTCAGTAAAATTACATTACGGTTTTTCATCAGGTATATAGTTTAAGAGTAAACTATTATCAGCTTTCAATTGTTCTATTCTTCTCAAGGATAATATTACTATGTGCGATAATTAAGACTCTAAAGGAAAAGAGTAAAGATCTGAGTGGGGATCTCGAGAAGAAGGAGAAACAATTGAAGATTGATGACAATTGTATGTTGGACTGAAGAGACTGTCACCAGGGGATCTCAAAGAAGATTGGGTTGGACAGAACAAGGTAACAAATTCCTAGATAATGACATCTCAAGTATTTCAAGCGGGAATATTGGCTGAGCGTTGGGCTAAGATATAATAATTCCACTCAACTACAGATAATAGTCATCATACTATTATCAACTGATAATCTAATATACTATACAACTTGGACAAAGTGCACAAGAAACTGAACCTGTGCAGTAATAAGTTCATTGGGGTTGTTTGCTGATAATAACCCAAAACATTAAATTTTTACAGGAGGTCAACAAATAGTCATGGATTACCATAGGGTGAATAGCCTTACTAAGAAGGATAGCTATCCTATCCCTCACATTAATGATGCCCTGGCTCAACTCTCTGGCTTTAACTTCTTCTCCGCCATGGACTTGGCCAGTGGCTATTGGCAAATGGTCATTTCTCCTCAGAATCAGGAGAAATGTACTCTTATCTTGTAGTGAAGGTCTCTTACAACCCACAAGACTACGCCAAGGGTTGTGCAATGCACCTGCCTCTTTCCAGCATGCGATGGATCACATCTTGCAGGACCTCAAATTAACTTGTGTCATTATCTATCTTGATGACATCATGGTGTTCTCAAAAACCTTCAATGAACATCTTGATCACTTGAAGGAGGCGTTTTAACGGTTATGGCAGTCTAATATAAAGTTGAAGCCTTAAAGTGTACCTTCTTCCAAAGAAAATTGGATTTCCTTGGCCACTCCATTTCACAAGAAGGTATTCAGCCCATGCAGGACAAGGTCAAAGTCATCTCAAAAGTGCCACCCCCTAAAAATCTATGGGATATTCAGGTATTTCTAGGGATGATGGGGTATTACCATCAGTTCATCCCTAAGTTCGCTCAACTCAGTGAGCCCCTTGTTTGGCTACTAACCAAGAATACCCCTTTTTACTGGGGTGCTGAGCAAAAGGCCGCTTTTGAAACAATGAGGCAACTGCTACAACAACGTCCTATCCTGCGGCATCCTAATTATAATAAACCCTTCATCTTTGAGTTTTAAAAGCTTAAGGGGCTCCTAGTGTGGACAACTATTGTGGGATGAAGGCCTGGGGTACTTCCCCCCACCACACTAGAGCTGCGCGAATCTAAGCTTTACTTAGAATGTGGGCCTGACCGCGATTGGGAGTAGCTCACACTATCTCCTAAACTGACATATTCCCGCCCTGTTTAAGTACTGGGCAGCTCGTCTGCACCAGCCAGGACAGGCTATATTCCTCTCATCCCCCTTGCGGGGACAACACCAATGAACCCCAGGTTTAAGGCCCTGAGGGAGGAGAAGCCAAAGCCATCCCCTTTGTCACCTGCATCTTTTTAACGGAGATGATGCTCTCCGGCCCCTTTTTGCCCATGAAGCCTTGAAGTCCTTTCAGATCAGCCTTGATTTTCTTGCATGATCCATTTCGCTACCAGCCAGCTCATGCCAACCAAACTGGCGGCTAGCTGAGCTTCAAGCCAACTTGGCAAACTGTGGCGTTTATTGTAGGCAGGTGCACCAAAGTGCAGCCAACCAGGATTACCCTCCCTTGTCCTGGGGTCTGCACCTGCACAACACCCAGCTTGCGGGAAGGCCATTTAACAGGAATCCTGCCCAACTTGTACCCCCTTCCTGCCCATATTCTCCTCTCAGGGAGTGGTAGACACCCGCAAGAACAGGTCTGCACAGTCATCACTACCATCCCACACTTCTTTCAGGCCACTACAGGACCCGACCAACGTGCCTCTTTGGGTTCTGGTGTTAGCTACTCACCCATGTTTCCACAGGCTTTCCCCCGGTTGCTCCACATGGAGGCCCCAGCTTACCCTAATTAGCCCACAAAAACCCTTCATCTTATTCACTGATGCCTCAGACTATGCTGTTGGGGCCATTATAGCCCAACTCGATGAACACGGTGTAGTTCATCCTGTTTCCTGTTTTAGCACAATGCTGTCAAAGGTGGAACGTAACTACAGTCCAACAGAGAAAGAGTGCCTTGCTGTTCTTTTAGCTGTCAAGCACTACCGCCCTTTTATATATGGGACCACCTTCACTGTAGTTACAGACCACGCATCCCTAAAGTGGCTGCAAAACATGAAGGATCCTACTGGTTAGTTAATTCGCTGGGCTCTAAAGCTCCAGCCTTATGATATGAAAATTAAACACTGTGATGGAACCTGTCACTTGAATGTTGATGGGTTGACCTGACTGCCTGTCCTCCACTTAGATAACAGTGAGGTGGAAAGGGTACACAAACTTTTAATGACCTCAAATGAATGGGAGGATAAGGATGAGACTGTCCAGAAGATGCTAGCCCGGCACTCCATAATACAAAAGTGGAAAATGGGAAGCTATATAAGCAGGTTAACACAAAGTGGCTGCCTTACCTTTGGCCATTCGAACGTGTACCTGCTATCCTGGAAGCTCATTCCACCTCAGGTCATGGGGGAGCCAAGAAAACTTATGAGTGGATCAAGGATTGATACTATCGGGATGAAATGATGGAAGCTATTTTTGATGTCTTGGAAGCTTGCCTTACGTGTAAGAAGCAATCCAGTTTCAAGACTAGATACCAGTATCAACCTACTACCCCTCAACAACCATTCCAAACCCTTAGTTTGGATGTAGTAGGTCCCCTTCCTCAGTCTAATAGTGGAAACAAATTTATCCTAGTAGCTATCGATCATTTTACCAAGTGGGTGGAAGCAGTGGCTCTTCCTGCCCAAAACTGCCAAGGCCATCGCCACCTTTTTACTCCAACACATTTTCATATGTCACGGCTGCCCCCAAGTACTACTCTGCTATAATGGTAAAAACTTCACCTCCATAGTAGTCAAAATCCTGACCACATCTATGGGAGCACAACAACTCTTCTCAGCTCAATATAACCCCTCCACAAATGGGGCTGTGGAAAGAACAAATGTGACATTGGTTTCTATTCTTTGGAAAGTGGCCTCCACTGATCCACTTCACTGGGATAAATTACTACCCAGTGCTCTTATGGCCTACCAAATCAGTTATCACTGGGTTTTGAAATGTACCCTTTCCATGTCTTGTATGGGCGAGAACCAGGACTACCTGCCCTCTTAGTCAAAGATGTATTTTCCTCTAGAGTTGAGGAACCTAAGAAGGTCATGAGAAGATTGGCTCAGCGCATCATTCAACTCCAATATGAGGCAATGGCCAATTTAGCAAAACCTTGAATAAAGAAGGCCAGGCGGCAAATGAGCTCAGAACCCCTGCCTACATTCTAAGTGTCTGACATGGTATTATATTACCATAACCGCATCACTCCTAGAAGTGGTAATCTTGAAACAACTTGGGAGGGTCCCTTCACCGTCACATACAAGAGGGAAATGAATATTCCATTAAGTCGCTAGCTACTGGTAATACCATTAATCAAGTTCATGGCCATTTCCTCTGGCCTTACTTGCACCCCCAACATTCTAGAGGGGGTTGTTGTCTGAAATTTGCCTTTAAAGTTAAAATAAGAATGTTTTAGGTCAAGTTTAGCTGAAAAGGGAAATGTTGGCCATTTGCAATTTTCTGATGCTATTATGAGCGAATTTAATAATATTAAAAGTATCAGGGAGATCGGCCAAAAGACCCTGGCTGATTCTCGGTGAAACCCCATTAACTGGGGTAACACCAGTTTGAAACCTCTACAGGCACCAAACATAAATTTGAATGGTCAGATATTTCAACTACATGATGGACTTTGAGTTACCATTGGAAGGCACTCCCTTCACCACCCCAAAGTCCTTCAGTGCACCTATGTGGGACCCCTCTTTTTATAGGCTTGGAGGGGGTCCCCCAAGGTGCAAGAAATTCCTCAGGCGGTGATTGGTTCAGGTTCATAAAAACTTTACCTCACAGGTACGTTCTGGACAATCACAAATTCCTCTTCTTTAGCTCCACTGCCCTGAAGTGAGTTCCCAAGTTGTGATACGCTATTCCTGCATATTACCTAACTTGGAAGCATTGAGGCTATTCCAAACTTATCCCCAAATTCCCTCTGACCTTTGAATTTAGTATAAATACTTTTTTTAGTACTAGATGAATTTAGTATAAATACCCATAGTCAAAAATTGGAAAGCATCACTTTTCTTTTACTCCCACGATTCTAATAAAAACAACTTAAAATCAAGTTTTTATTAGTGTTTAATTTAATTTTTAAAATCTTTGTGTGATCCAGCGGCATTAGCACCAGCGAGCCTCTAAATATCTGGATTCCTACACCCAGCTTATCAGCAGCCATTTAAGTTACTATTCAGAAACTTGTCAAGTCATGAAATTGTAGTCAAAACACATCAATAGTTTGAAAAAGAAAATTAATTTCAATTGAATAAACTTACAAAAACACATTTTATTGATACTCAACCTGAATTTGGCCTACCTGCCAATAATGAAATCTACACCAATTCTCAAGCCCAAAAATTTGATAAACTAGACTAGGAGGAACCTGAGAAGGGCATCAGCTACTTAAAGATTATTAATATGTTTTTTCCACATCAGATGTCGATTATGGTCATATATAAACTGGATACACAGCATTGACATAGAAGATTCAAAAATTCTATGATGAAATACGCATATGAAGTCAAAGGTAGAGGAACAAGTAATGAAGACCAATATAAAACAACTATTGGATGCTGGCTTACTTGTGACCTACAGAGTCCAAGGCTGTCTCACTGTTACTCATAAATAAGAAAAATGGTGTCACAGAATAATGATAGATCACAGGAAGTTAAACAGCCTCAAAAAGAAGGACAGCTATCCCATTCCACCAATTGAAAATGCTCTAACCCAACTCTGCAGATTAAAATTCTTCTCCACAATGTACCTAGCTATTAGCACTGAAAGATGGATTTATCACTAGAAGACCAAGAAAAGTGCGCCTCTTTATGCATGAAAGGATTACTTCAACCTACCTAGATCCCTCAGTTTTATGCAATGCGCCCACCTCATTCCAACAGGTGATGAATTATATCATGTAAGATTTAAACTGAGCTGCATGATCATATATCTAGATGTCATAATAGTTTTCTCAAAACCTTTACTGATCATCTTGACACTTCAAGTCTGCTTATCAATGATTATAAGAAAAGAATAACAACTTAAGTCTGTTAAGTTTACCTTGTTCCAACAAGAGTTAGATTTCTTAGGACACGTTATCTTGTGGGAAGAAATCCAACCCTTATTGATAAGGTCAAAGCAATTTTCAAGCTGCCTGAACCAAAGAGTCATAGAGATGTACTGGTATTCTTAGGAATGATGGGATTAAAATTAATTTATCACTAATTTTTACTCATCTCACCAAACCTCTTGTTCACTTACTTGCAAAGAAAATCCCTTTTATATGGGAGTAGAACAAAGAACTGCATAAAAAACTATGAAGGATTTAAAAAAAAGAAGACCATTTTTTGACATCTGGACTTCGATAAGCTATCCATCCTTTTTACAGATGCCTTTATATAGCCATAAGGGCTATTTCTCATAGCTAGATGATGAAGGCATCAATCTCCTGGTGCTCTATTATAGCAAGACACTTTCAAAGAATGATCACAATTACAGTGTTATGGAAAAAGTCCCTAGCAGTTGTACTTGGGGTGAAAATTTTTTGCCCTTCCTTAATGGTACAAATTTTACTTTGGTTATGGACCATGATACCTTAAAGTAACAGAACATGAAAGATCTACTGGAATCCTAGCCAACGGAATCTCAAACTTCAGAACTATGACATATATATTGTCAATTGAGCATGGACATGACACATGAATGTAGTTGGACTGACTAGATTGCCCCTACTCCATTTTGAAAACAGTGAAGCTGAACAATTACATGACCTACTTATAAAGCCAGACTCTTGGGAGGAGATAGAAGAACCATTTTAGTAGAGGCTAAAAACACTCACAGATTATTAATATTCTTGACGGGTTATATACAAGAAAATTAGAACCAACTGACCACCTTACTTATGACCTTCAGAATGAAACCAGTTATATTGGAATCCCACAATATCTTAGTACTTGGATGAGTCAAAACACTTACAAATGGATCAAGAACTAGTATTACTGGGAGAAATTATGGGCTCCATAGTGGGGGTCTTAGATTACTACATAACTTGTTTAAATAAATGTCACATAAGGCAAGTACAAGTATCAGCCAATGAACCCTCAGCAGCCATTCCATACCGTCAGTTTATATGTTCTAGGTCCACTTACTGAATCAGCCAAAGGAAGTTGATATATTATTGTAGGAAGTGATAACTTCACAAAGCGTTTAAAGCAATTGGTATTCACCCAAAAACTCCTAAAACTACTTCCAACTTCCTATATTAGTATATATCTACTAGGTGTTGTTGCCCATAGGTATTACTATGTGATAACAGGAGAACTTTTGCTTTGAGAGTTTTGAAGATCTTAACAACCATTATTGGAACACAACAACTCTAATCAGCGCTATATAAATTCCTTTAACCAATGGGAATGTAGAACAAGAAAATGAATATGTTAGTTCTAATATAAAGAAAAATGATTGCTTACAATTCCTTACATTAAGACCAATACCTCCTGAGTGCATTGACGGCCACTGAATAAGTTTATATCATATTATCAAAATTCTTCCATTAAATGCTTTATATGGAAGAGAAAGTGGTATTCTGCCTTTTTGGCATGCCAAGTTATCAGTGATAGCACCGGAGATTTTAAGAAGTTTTAAGATTAGCACAAAAAATTATTAAGCTCTAGTATGATACAATGAGAAATATGGCCAAAATGGTTACAAGAGAAGGTTGGTCATAAAATGAAACTTGACAACCTTTTACCACCTTTGAGATTTCTGATTTAGGCTTTTAATTCCACAACTGCATAGTGCCACGTGGAGGAAAAACTATTTTTCCATCTGGGATGGATCTTGCACTTTAATCTACAAGCATGAAGAATACTCAAATTTTTAGAATCTGGAGTTACTGATTAAGTACACAATCAATTCTAACGTCAATACTCCCCCTTTTAATATTTTTGAAGGGGTAATGTCAGATATAAGAGTATCAGACATAATAGGAAGATTATCAATTAAATAACTTCTTTGAGAAAATTTACGTCTAGGACCACAAAAAAGTTAAAGAAACCCATCAATTTACTTTACAGCTAAATTTAAAAAATTAGTAGGGCTCAATTTGATACTAGATAATTTCTTCTATTCTGACATGAGCCCAAAATTCCCTGTAACATAAGCATGATTAGCCAAAGTAATAGATCATTAGAATGCGAGATGACTTCTCCATCAGATTGGCATTGAGGCAATAAATTAAGAATATCCTCATAAAGGGTACAAATCTGGATTTAGACTGAAGACTGACTTAGATAATACCAAGTCTTATTTGAATGGGTCATTCAAAAACATTTTTTGACTATAAAATTATGCTACAAAGACATTCATGAATCTGTCATGCTACCCAATGAAGAGCAACCAACCAGATAGCCTTTCCCAATAATCATATTGTTTTCCTACTTTACAAAAGTTATATTGTTTCTAGTAACATATAAATATCCTAATGTATATTCTAATAAAGGTATGCTTTTTGTTTAAATCTGTTTAGAGTAACTTAACTTCAATGAGTACCTTTGTTGCCTACCCTAGGACGGATACTCTAGACCTCAAAACCTAGGTGATACTTGGCCACTCTACTTAAAATAAATAAAGTGTGCGAAAGTCTTAGACTCATTAACAAGCATTGACTGTCAGGCTTCTTGGAAACATCACTATAAAGGCTCTAAAAAAGAAAACCCTACATTGAACAAGGATGTCATCAATTTGGGAAATCATTATATTATTTTCCCATTTATAGATATGAACTTATATCAATCCTTATATTTATAATGGAAAACCCTCATTTGAGTCTTGATATGATTATCACACCTAGGATACTGAGATAAGTATCAAAAATTATCAGATCTGAATTATTTCAAAGGTGAAAATAAACCTTGCTATGTTTCTATGTATTTAAAGTGGGGAAACATCCTACTACTTTTACAAAACCAACGATTTTTTAGATTATTTAGCCCTATGAGGATATTACTCCTTGTTATTCCTTAGTACTTTTTGCCTTAAGTAAACTTTTTATGGTTATTTTGGTCTTTTTGCTACTCTATCTTCAACTTAGGATAAAATCAGAACTTCTATTTTTAGGGACACTGTTGCCTTCAATTATCTCATTGATCAGAGTAAAGTCAATTATCTAAATTTGCACTACTTTCCTGGTGGTGTTATTAAAGGTGACGCTTCACAGGCTATACCATTATTATAATTTAAGGTCTTGTGTAATTGCAAGTTGGGAAGTATGAACTAGCTGACCACTTCCTTGAAGCAAAAAATCTGCTGTACCAATTATCCTAAGAGTAATGACGCAACTTTATTATAAAACTGATCTGAAAGCCAATGATTTAATCTTTGCTCTGTTAGAAGGTGAGGAGATAATTATCCTTATGACATCTGAGGATGGCACAATTGACTTTCTACTATGACAACATGTGAAGAAACTCATACTTTCTTTCTTCTCAAAAATTCCCCAGATGCTCTTTTGCCTTCATGTTTTTTAGAATTAGAGTTATCATTCAATGCGGCTACAAAAATGATTTACCAGATAATTCTCAGTTTAACTGTGATTCAAGCGCCAGTGGACTTTATTCACATATCTTCTCAAATATACCCCTATTGCCAAAAGAAGAAACTATGTTTGCTTCAAAGAATAAGAAGCCAAGAGTTTTTACTTCAAGCAAGCCTAACCAGTGTGTCCACCATTCCTATTTTATATAATAGGATTATACTTTTGTCTTGTATTGATTGTGGCAAACTAAACAATGTCATCATACGCAACTTGCATCCCATCCCCATGGAAGCTCACATTGCTAGGTATTAAAAAGACTACGTCTTCATAAAGATTATATGTTTAAACTCCATAAGTAAAATATGCGTCAAGAAAGGGCAGGAATGGCTTACTGCATTTTGAACTAGAAAGGGGCTTTATTGATTTTGTGTAATGATTTTGGCTTTAAGAAAGCGCCTGCTATCTTCAACATATATCGATGCAGCATTGGGAGATTTGTTAGGGGTATGTTGGAAATTCTATTTGACTAAATAATAAATTTTATTAATCATGTCATATTGAAATGTGGCACCTAAACAGGTTTGTGGGATATATTTATTTCATAAAAATGCTTCTTGTTTATGACAGGAAGGATGATCTGAGCCAGAATGTTTTAATTAAAACTTAACCAATATATTAAAAAATTTACCAAGAGACAAATAAACAATAAAAGGTTTTTATTAGAATTATCCAATATATAGTTTACCTGTGGAAAAATTTATGCCCACCTATCAGAAATCATTGTCATCAGTTGGTAAAAGTAACCTTAATTTATTCATCATCCTGCATCATTTTATATGCTATTTTTTAGATTTTCCACCAACATGATTTAAAAGTTGTGGCAATTGCATCTACAAGTTTAATAGAAATAAGATAATAGCAATCAACCCATATTTTATAGAAGTATGTTCATCAAATAATCATGAATGATCCAGAAATCTATAACATGAAGGCTAATTTGGATCTCACCACTTTGTAGCCTAAAAACAATAAAACTAGTAATTGAATTGGCATCTATGCCCAATTAAGTAATTTACTTTTTTAAAACATCTAGAAGAAACATAATATAATTAAAATACTAATGTGACCCCAGCTCAAACAGATTATCTTCTTTAAAATGTGCGTTAACTAAATCTCCTATGTGTCAAACAAACAGGTTTGTGGCATCTGTTGTTGGGCCAAAACAACATTGACAAGATGACAGAGAGGTCATCTGTACAACCCCCTCCTCAAAGAGGCGTTAGAAAATCATGGCAACATTTATTCTTAAAACAAATGGCAAAGTGCTAAAGAAACATGATGACTTCCATAATTAAAAAAGATAATTAATCACCAAACCAACTATAATATTAAAAACCTAGGTTATTAGCAAATCTATAATAATAAAAGAGAGTGTTTGTGCGTGTGAATGTGTGCAATGCTCAATCAAAACTATGGCATTTTGAGCTTTAAATTTTAGATATAAGTGGATAGGAGGGTATCCGTGTGCACCTCAAAACCAGATATTTAATTTTAAAAGTAACATAATAAGTTTTATATGTAATATGTGAAATCTTTTATTTTTAATGGTAATTGGTATATTTTTATGGCTGAGAAGTTTGATATATATTTAATTTATTTATTTTAGATGTGGTTAGCAAGTAGTTGGTGGTCACCTGGCTAATTATCAAGTTAATTGTTTTAGTAAGTAGTAAGTGATTAGAAATTTATTAGTTTAAATGAGGTTTCTAAGCTGTGGGTGGAAATTAAGTTGAATAATTAGTTTAATTAGTATTGGACAAATGTTTAGTAGTTTTGGCTGATTTGATAGGCTTGATTACTCTTAAACTTATCATCAGCCATCTAAAATTTATATACTCTAATATAAGTAATATCATATTAAAATATTGGCTTACCTTAAATAAACAAAATTATCTGTTAAATTATACCCACAAAAAGCTGGGTAAAATGGACTATTGACATGATAAACTAAAAATAACTTTAAAAAAGAAACTGCCTTTCAACAAATTAATGGAATTTGACCTCTTAGACTTATGATGTAATATGAAAAATTATGAATTTAAAAATATGAACACAAGCAACGCTGGATAGATTAGCTAATTTTTATATTTATTAATATTACAACTAGTGGGTACATTAATAAACATGTGGGAAGCTGTGGCTACCTACTAGTAAACAAACAAATGTTGATAAAAATAATTAGGGTTGAGTGGCTCATTTTTCTTTTCTTTTCTTTCTAACTATTATCAACATGTTATTTAGACCTTAGCATGTACTCTTTTTTTATTGTTCCATTGACTTAGATCATTGATGGTATAAGCATCTAACACCAAATTTTTTTATAACCTCAAAAGTTCCATATCAGAGTTTGTCCAGCTTAATTTTATGCTTAAAACCACAAGTGTCACATGACTAACTTTTTTGCCAATTTTAAAGAACGGAAAGCTGGCCATTTTTAAATCTTCATATTCTGTAGCCTTATCTTTCTGCTTGATGGTGTTAATATAAGCTGATGATTGTAACCCTATTAGTACTTCATTAGGCTTTCTAGATTAACAAGGGTGTCATTTTAGACTTGGTTAAGTGCAGAATATGATATTGTTATTAGAAAAAAACCACCATTCATAGAGTAGGATAAAAGGTGACTTATTAATTAAAAATTGATAACAAAAATAATGGTCAAATGTTTTCAACAATAGATAAGTTAACCAACTGAAAGGTTTTTCAGTTACCAACTTCTTTAAATTAGTAGCTATACCATGTACCCTTTAAAAAGTTCCATTAGTTTCTGG
Source organism: Massospora cicadina (assembly GCA_022478985.1). Classification (NCBI taxonomy): domain Eukaryota; kingdom Fungi; phylum Entomophthoromycota; class Entomophthoromycetes; order Entomophthorales; family Entomophthoraceae; genus Massospora; species Massospora cicadina. The sequence continues at coordinate 138,428 of JAKSZP010018552.1, forward strand.
ATGATAAGACGTTGTCAGTACTCCTTGTATTCCCATCTTATTGTTTAACTTTGGTATGACATGCAAGGTGAAGTTGTTTCCAATATCTGTTAAGTAACTTGAGGGCAACCATGCATATATATAAAATGCTCCATTATGAACTTAGCAGTACGTTGTAATTTCAGTATGCCCATATTACCCAGGTTCATTAGATTATAATATCTGCTTGCTCACTGAGGATGAGATCCTTTAGTGAATGTGAGTTATCATAAGAAATGATAACTATTTTTGGTAGATATTCCTTACAAAATGTTAACTGATCCTTCAGGATTTGATTCCGCCAGATTACTTATAAATTTTTTAGGGTGATCCCTGACAATTACATGTGATTTGATTATAATTTAATCATCAATAATTTAATCTTATATTTTATGAATTAAATGGAGTTTGTTAGTGGTTGTAAGGAATTTATTATTAGTTGCCGGGCACTAATGATGCTTTTGGTAGCAACTTGCAAGTTAACTTTTAGGTAACGCGACCTGCTTTCAATGGGTAAAAGTTCCCATTATCTAAGCAGGTTGCTAGCATAATAAGGATAATATGCTGGAGTTGAGTGAAGGCGCTGGGACACGTTCTTTCATTAAAACAAGAAGATGTCATATTTCTAGTCAGTTGCAGAATATGATTAGATGGATGGGGAAGATCATAGTTGGGTGTGACTTCAGAGGGCTAATCCATCAGCAACAGCTGCCATTTCCAGAATTGAGCACTAATGGAAGAGTTGGCACCAGATTCCTTATAAAATTTCTTGTTTTTAAGTAAATAAAGCAGAATCTTTAAGACTTTTTTATGTCTTTTGTTATATACTTTTTGTATTTATTACTAATTAGATTAGAGTTGAGGGATCAGATATCCTTTGGGTAGATATTGCTTGCTAAGTTCTCCGCAGCTCCTGAAAGAAAAGAGTGATAAAGAAGTTCCCTTGAGAACTGCTGAACCTACTGGGAGTAAGTTAAGTTCTATTGAAAGGATAGAATTCATTTAGACCAGAAATTGCCAACTCTAGAGGAAGAGTGAAGGGATAAATTTCCCTTGTTTCCTGGAGACTTTATCAAAGCCTTCATAAGTGGGTTAAATGAAGGTTGCCATTACCAGTCCTAAGGGTGAAACCTGAGCAGAAGTTATACATTTTAGTTGTAAAAATTCATCTAGATACTAGCCTCATACTATTATCACCTACCCACATACATTTTGTCAAGTTATAGATATATTAACAGTTATTGGTTGCACACATTAAAACCTGTGCTGTAGACTTGAGAATTAGAGCGGGTATATAGCTTTAAAAATTTAAATTTTGGTTTTCAATATAGGGGTAGTTGAGTTTTCAGGCCAAATATACAGAAACAGATATCATCACAATGTCATACAAGAATGAACATAGGAAACTGTGGACAGAATTGGAAACCATTAATAAGAATGCGCTGAACTCAGCGTCACAAGCTGATCTCACTAATTTGGATGAGCAATTGATGAAAGCCAAGAAGGAAATTGAACAAGTCAGAGTTAGGTAGACAATGATTTTTATGGAAAGGTTACCTCATTGAAATAAAAAGGAGACTGAAGTAATTGAAGAGATATTTAAGAAAACTAAACAAGAAGCAGTTAAAGAATGATTCCACCGGATTCAATGAGATATAGCAAAGATGCTAAAGTTCTTAGAAGAAATCATGAGTACAATTGTGATTGCATCCAGATGGAGGTGAATGAAGCTGGCAGCAAGATGAACAAAAATTCAGTTGGGAAAGTACAAACCACAAGGAATAGCCTGGAGCTTTTGCTGCAATTTTGTAGAGGATTCCCTAAAATAAACCTATCATTAGTCAGGTTGACAAGCAGGAATCTTCTGACACTATAGCTTCAGAAGATTTCAGAGTATGACAAAATACTATATTTTACAGGGATAATGCGCTAGCACTTTTTCACTTATTCAAAATGATAATGTTCAGATACAGTGACCAACAAAAGGCAGTAACCATAATGAAGTATGATTATGTCTATCAATATATAGTGTTGCCCCATCTCAACAGGGATAATTGGACGTATAAAAATGCAAAAGAAACAATAATGACTGAAATAGGTAGTCCTGCACAGATGGCTAACTATAAACAGAAGTTTATGGGAATCCAATTTAGAAAGGATGAAACATTGGCTGCTTTTGCTGATCTATTTTACCAGAAATCCCAGATCCTGGCTTGTGTATAAAGTATTATCAGATTTTGATGCATGTATAGCAATGCAAGCAATGCTTTGGCCCTATAGAAATTTACACTGCACCATGGTTTTGGCGTTGACAAATCAGACTTTCCACATTGCAGATGATGGAGTATATGAAGATGTCAGATTTGACGATTACTGCGTCTAATCAATTTTATGAAGAAATTCTGGCTGATGAGGATCAACTATGGCGGAATTCAAAAATGAAATTATGGAGAAATATAATGATAAGTAGAATTGAGCTTTAATGAGGAAGAAACCCAATGTATCAAAATTGATAGAGAATTGAAAAAACATTATCAGAAAGGTGGTGCAACTGTACATTTTGCTGCCCAAAGTTAGTAGAAGAAGCTGATAAGAGATGGGAACTTTTATTTTTCTCAAGAGGATAGAGAAACTGGTCAAGATTTATTAAAAAGGTTTAGCAGTCTAAATGTGGAACAATCTAGCACTGCAAGGGAACCTGTTCCACCAGATATCTTCTCAGATGGCTTAGAGATGTCAGATTTATTCATAGAGGACCTAAGAGAAGATCCACTGTATCAAGATACATTGCCAAAATTAAAATGCTATCATGAGAGAGAAGTAAAAAATGAAGGCTATTGATCTAAGGTTGTAGAGGAATTTGCTTGTCCTTAAGCTAGTTAATTAATGTAAATGGCAATATATGCCAAGAAAAATATAATAAATTCAAGTCAAAGTTGAATAAAACTTATGTTGTCATACCAATCCTCATGATTAGGGGATTGATTCCAAATTGTCAGTGGGATTAATCCAAACGTTAAATATGATATTTAAGGCCAAGAAATAATTTATAAAGAAAAACAACCAATATGTATGAACTGAAATGGCAAATGGCAATAAAGTTGCATATTATGATATCTGAGGAATCAAGTGCCAGCTGTCAAAAGATGAGTTAAAATTAGGACCTTTCAAAATCAATGACAAGTTGTGAACAAAGGCCAATGGATAAGACCATTCAAGATTATCCTCAAGCCAGCAAGAGATGCCTATACGCTGAAGAACATCACTGATGGATGTATAGTGAACAGGGTCCACACCAAATACATTAAGTATTAGATCTAGGAGAAAATTGCAATGTTTTCATGGAACCGCTGAACCTACTAAAACTAGTTTAAGTTCCATTGTTTTGAATTAATTCTCAAGAAGACTGGTGGACCATAATGGCTGGATAAGTCCCAAGAGGGGACCTCTAAGCAGAATTTTCTGTTGAGTCCCAAAAGGGGACCACTGAACCATACTTGCTGTTAAGTTCAAAAAGGGACCTTTGAACCAGAATAGTGGTAAAATAAAAAATGGACCTCTGAAACTACTGATAATAGGCTGAGTCCCATTGCAAAAAATTCATGTAAAAATTTATATAAGATAAACACATAGAAAAGATTATAAAGGAAAAAAATATAAGAAAATATATTTGTATAATATTTATCTTATTTTGTGACAATTAAGAGGATCTGGCGGTGATCCCACCTTCCATTGTCTAGTGGGGAGAAGGGGGATGAATTATGATGAGAGTATTATGAATTAAGCTGGACTCAAAGAAGAACGTGAACATTGGCAGGATCAGCCTGGGTTGAAATTGGATCCGCTGTGAAGAGGCTTGAGGAAAGAGGAAGTTTATTACTCTGATCAAAAACGGAGAGCCCAGCCTGAGGGAGTAAAGGAACCAAAGAATTGGGAAAGCTGACTAAGAATACTCTTTATACGATGGGGACACATATAGGCCATTTTGGGGCAATACAGGTGTATTAGATCATATTGTCAGCGAGAATGACCAAAATAGTCTGACATGGCATGAGGCTGTGGGAACCATGCTTGAAAGAGGAAGCAGTGATCAGGAAAAGAAGTGAGAAGCTGCTTTCCTGAGAATGGCATGAGATGCATTGAGTGCAGATTAGACAAGCTCCACTGGAGTTGTATTATAATATGATGGTCAAATTTGTGACCATGGCCTGATGTGGCATCTTTCCCCAAATTCCTATCTTTCGCTGGATAATCTGGACAAGTGGGGAGATATGTTGGTCTTTCAGTATGCTTATATTACCCATCTTTATTAGATTATATTATATGCTAGCCCACAGGAGACAAGACCCTTTAGTGAATGTGAGTTTTAAAAGAAATGATAACTATTGTTGGTAGTTATACCTAACGAAATAAAAACTATTCCTTCAGGATTTGATTCCGTCAGATTACATATGGTTTTTAGGGTGATCCCTGACAATTAAAAAGTTATTTGGATATCGATTTAATTACAAATAGTTCAATAATATATTGTAGGAGTTGATTGTAGTTTGTCACTGATTGTAAGAGATTTATTTTTAGTTGCTGAGCATTAACGACGCTTCTGGAAGCGACTTGCAAGTTAGCCCTTTAGGTAATGTGACATGCTGTCAATGGGTAAAAGGTCCCATTATTTAAGCAGGTTGCTAGCCTAATAAGGATAATATGCTGGAGTTGAGTGAAGGCTCTGGGACACGTTCTTTCATTAAAACCAAGAAGATGTCATAATTCTAGTCAGTTGCAGAATATGATTAGATGGATGGGGAAGATCATAGTTGGGTGTGACTTCAGAGGGCTAATCCATCAGCAACAGCTGCCATTTCCAAAATGTGGCACTACCGGAAAAATAGCACCAAATTCCCTATATTTTTTTGATTTATAAGTAAATAAAGAAGAATTCTTAAGACTTTTTTATTTATCCTGTTATATATATGTTGTATTTATTATTAATTAGATTAGAGTTGAAGGATTAGAAATCCTTTGGCAAAATATGCTTGTTGAGATCTCCACAGGTCCTGCAAGAGAAGGGTAATGGGGAAACTCTATTAAGAACTAGTGAACATACTGAGAGTAGGTTAAGTTCTATCAAAAGTAAAGAGGACCTTTAGACCAGACGTTGCCAACTCTAGAGGAAGAAGTGAAAAAATAAGAGTTCCCTTGTTTTCTGGAGAGTTTATCAAAGCCTTCACAAGTAGGTTGAATGAAGGTTGTCATTAACTGTCCTAATGAGAAACCTTACCAAAAGATATACATTTTGGTTGTGGAAACTCAGCTGGATACAAGTATTCATACTAGTATCACTTACTCACATACATTTTACCATATATATATATATGCAGTTATTGGTTGTACAAATCAAAACCTATGTAGTAGACTTAAGAGCTAAAGCGAGCAACACAGCTCTAAAAGTTAAGACTGTATTGCTGGCATTCACTTTGACTAATGCTCATATCACTACCTAGAAAGTCAGATGATCAGTATTAACAAGAATTTATTTGATTCAGTCAGTACTCATATTCAGGTGTTCTTTTATGCCATTGGAGATAGCGTGCCAAGAAAACCCAGGCTTCACTAGTTTGAACGCGGTTAATTTCCTATAGGTCATATGTTCCTGGCACATTGCGCAATAAACAATAGTCTCTGTGGCTTCAAATAAAGAATTTTCTGATATTATTCTGATAAACCTACTTTGATGTCTTCTGCGGCCCTCCATGTCCTGTTAATACATGATCTACATTAATAAATTGCAGATTTTTTGAAGTCTTTATAATAATAAGGTATTTTCCCTGACCATTGTAGACAGTTGTCACTTGAAGCTTTTGGTGTTCTCCATTGCCTTATTCTATGCTTGCTGTATTTCTGGTGGTTGATCCAGTATATTTCCAGTAATCTTTTTTCATATTGATCTTCAGCTTCACTTTGGATAATCATAACTGTTGAAAACTGAGATAGATCTTTGCATTTTGATGTACAGTCTCTTCTCTCTGTACAATTCAAAATTGTATGCTTTTAATTTTAAGCTCTAAAGGTTAGATCTCACTTCAGGCTCTATTAATTTATGCAGCAATTGCAGTGAAGAATGGCCTGTCACCACTTAAAATGTACAATGTGAACCTATACTCTGAAATGCTTATAGGCTAATATTACCATACGGCATTTCTACTTAGTCACATGTAGTTTCGCTCCTTCTTGCTAAGAGTATGACTCTCATATGCTACAGTGTGTTCATCACTGATTTTAACTACCTGACAAACTATGGCACCAATTGCTATTTAGGATGCCTCTCTTTATATAATAAATGTATGATCAAAAATTTTTTATTGCAGTATTAGTTCCACCATTAGATACATTATAAGTGCATTTAAAGAGTCCTGGGCTTCCTCATCTAGTCCAAATTTTATTGGATTTTTAGCAGTTGAATTTGGCTTATAAATGGAAGCAAAGTTTTTGATGAAACGGCAATAATAGCAGACTATATTAAAAATACTTACACATCCCGATTTTTTTGGTTGTGACATAGCCTAATCTCCTCAACTTTAAGATTTGAGGGCATAGTCCATTTAAGCCTAAAATAAGAACCTAAGTATTCAATTTTTTAAATAAGTGGCACTCCAAGGTTTTATCTTTAAATTTGCTGCTGGTAATTTTTCAAAACTTTTTCCAAGTGTTCAAGGTGATTTGTGAATGAGCGACTAAAAACATTGATACCATCTAGGTAGATAATAACGAACTAAAAAGCTCAGATCACCTAACATGGCATCAATTGCGCATTGTAATGTAGGCGTCACATTGTAAAAACTCTGAGGCATTCACATTGGTTGATATAGTCCTTGGGCGGTAATAATTGCACATTTTTTCTTAAACGTTCTTAGGTAGATCAATTATTTAGTATCTGGATGTGATCTATTGCAAAAAGTATTAAGCCACTCCTAGGCAATCAAGTGCATCATCTATTCACAGAAGTGGGTAAAGTACTTTTTAGTTATTTTGTTCAGCCATTGTAATCTATAACAACTTAGTTGGATCCATATTTTTTCTTTACAACTTATAATAGAATTCCTAAGTGCTTAAAGATAGAGCAATTATTCCAAGTACGAGTAGTTTAGCAACTTTGTTGGCAACTATGGTCTCACTTTCCAGTCTGCATCTAAGTGGTCACATTTGAATTGGAATTTGATCCCAAATCAACTTAATGGACTATACTTTAGCACATCTGAGGTCATGATCATCTTATGCAAACACTTTATAATATTTTTAAATAATATCATTATCTTTATTTTTTAATTGAGGTAGACCAGGGGACAGACACTACCATTATACTAGAGTAAGGAGAAAGAGGAAAGTGATATGCATACGGTAAAGCTATTGGACACCCCAGAGTGACATGCTACTCCTGGTGTCATCTGGTACCGCTATATTTTGTGGGAATGGGCAGTCTATTCCTTGGGCTTTCCCCTAGGATGGAGCAGGTGTGGAGGAAAAGGTCCATGTGTAAGAACCATACTGGGAACCATGACTCAATGAGTCGTTGATGCTTTGGTTTCATGTAGCCATATATCCAAGCCTGTAAGTGTTCCAGCAGGTGTAAGTAAAACCTGTTGACTGTCCCATGGATGGCTGGCATTGTTTCATTGATGGCATCTAGAGAGACAGTGTTTATGGTCCATAGTTCTATGGCTACTATGAGGGAACAGAGAGTGGGTGATATTGGGGATTAAGATGGAGTGTAAAGAGGCACCTTGAAATTGATAGATCTTGGGTGGCATGAACTCTGAACAGGCGCGCCACCTCTCGCCCTATGGCATTTGATGGTGGGCATACTTCAAGGCGGTGGTGTAAGGTACCGTTCTCTCCACACACTGCAAATGTTTCATGGGAGGCGTTTGGCGGTCTGCTATTCTGTAGGTTCATTTAAGACATCTCCATGTGTTAGCTCTGACCCAGGGCTGGAGGAGTGGGTGGTGGGTGAGCCCCAGATTGCCTTTTGCGTTGAGAGATCATATGGAATGGCTAAGGCACTGAGTTAGTCAACTCTTGCGATGCTTGGCTTACTATCCTTAATGTTCCTTAGGGTGGGTTGGCCCTGCTTTTCAAGTGTGAAGCACGTTTTGGGACTTCCACTTCCCTGACTTGTGCCCGTTGTTATGACAGTTAATACTGAGTGTTTGATGGTGCAGAGGAGGCGCTTGAAGTGAGGGGGGCCCATGTGGTCCAGCGGCATTAGGATGGGACGCAAGTTATAAGAGTAGGGTGGAGGGGTTGTGGTAATTAGATAGTTTGAGTGCTTGAGCAAATTTGGACCTGGCTGCTCTTTACCAATGTTGGCGTGGTAGGTCTGGGGCCAGTACGCTCTCTCTCAGTTTACTAGTATGCGGTTAGCTTGGGCTTCAAAGTCTACTTGGCCCATGTCACCACTTGAGCGTGGGCCACAGAGCATCTCCATGCGTATTGGTGAGTGAGACCCTGGCCACAGCCATCCTTGGATCATGGCGCGCACTGAAGAGATGAAAGAGGGTAAGAAGGAGATGGCATGGGCAGGGAACCAGAGGATTGTGGGATTTGTGAGTTTGCAACTGTTACGTGCCCTGTTAGCCTGGGTGATCTTCCTTTAAGGGAGGCAATGCAGTTTGACATTCTTTGCAGCAGTTTGTTCTCTATTGTATCAGATGCATATTCTCCTTCTTCCGCTCACATCCTAAGGTGGCGGACAGGATTTGGGGATAAAAGATGCAAAAGGTAGGATGAGAGGGTCAATCTATTATTGATGTCTTGGTTGTGTTTGTCATGAAGATAGAAAGATAAGTTTAAACTGGCCAGCCAGTCTAAATGCCAAAGCACCCAAATGACAAGCTTAAATTCCAGAGGCACAGCTTCTTGAATGATGGTTATTTTAAAGGGAACAGATTTCGCCAATGAGCGTCTGTGGGTTATAATTGTGAATATGAACCTGGCAATGAACCAGGCAACCACAGTCCCAGGGCCCGCGGGTTTTGGAGCTGGGAAAAATTGGGTCAAGTAGGGTAGTTTAAATTTCATAATAAAAAATTGAATTTGGTAATGTTTTTTTAAAAACAAAGATAGAAAATTAACTCTTAATTTTCTTAGTGTGTTATAACTATTTAAATAGATGATTGATTTATGGAATAGCTTAGTAAAGCTCAGAATTGGGCCCTCAAGGATTCGCCTAACCTGGAGAACTTTGAGTGAAGGGGAACGAATTTACTTTGAACAGACTTCAAAATTGTCAGCGCCAGGCCAAGTGTTAAAATCTATAGGTTTTCTGTTTAAACTCGGCCAATAACACCTATAAATATATTAATTGCATAGGTTCGTTGTTGTAAAATTATCCACGTTGTTTAATAGTAAAATATGATATATTTTTTTAAAAAAGTATGGTGACTATTATCTGTAGTTGAATTGAAGAACTAGAATTTAGCCCAACGCTTAGCTAGTATTTCCTCTCAAAATGCTTATGATGTCCTTAATAAGAGTTTGTTACCTGGTACCATCTAACTTGATCCACGCTCAGATCCTTGTTTCTGGTTTCTCTCTATGAAACACAGTCAGCAGCAATCCCTGATTTGATTAAGCTTCTCTTCTCTGGATTCACGCTCAGATCCTTAATCTTTATTCCAAAGAGTCTCTAATTAAAGAACACAGAAATAATTCCCTGAGAAAAAAAGAACTCAAAATGGATTCTGATAAAGTCTACTAAGATAATAATCTAGTAAAGTGTATTCTGATTATTGATGTTTTTTATTAAGTAAATTCTTAGGGGAACTTATATTGGGGAATTCGGCACCCAACCCTCAAATTGGCACCTCCTCAATGAAATGGCAGCCGTTTCCATTGAATTACCCATCCTCATTTTTAGCGATGGTCTTCCCCATCCTTGCTAGGATTCTATTATTGAAAATCCTCAAGACCTAAAACGAAAAGAGGTGGAAAACGCATCCCTAACGTTTTCCTCTCAATACCAGCGAACCAACCATATTTGGCAAGAAACTTGCTTAGGTAATGGGACTTGTTACCAATTAAGGCAGGTTGCAAACCAACTGATCAGTTCACTAGTTGCAGGCGGCATCACTCGCCTCACAACTCAATGCTTAAATTCCCAATTGGTTGGTGATGAAACCTGACTGATCCCAATTGGTACACCTGATAGTGAATCATTGATCAACTATCAGATGCTATGTTTCGTCAGCAACTCTGCCTGGTAAGATCTTAAGCATTCATCCAGATTGATACCTGATGGATCCAAAACAGGTGAATAACCTAAAATCTCCCAAACATTATTACCCCAAAATAAGAGTCAACCAATACCCAATTCACTTAGCATTAGGGAGCTATCCCCTAGCGACCCCTGGTAATCTAGTCAGCTGAAAATATGAACAAAAATTCCAACACATACCACCTCTTGCCTAGATTTCCAGCGAGAAAAGAATCAGGGCAGGAGAACACTGCTTTGGACACTTGGTCAAATACTTCATTGGTTCAAGCGGAGTACACTCATCAATACTCAACGCTGCTCAGGATAGCCTTTGGCATGCGGCACTCTTCCTCTTCATCCTTGCTAACGCCTACTCAGAGTAAGTCCACACGACCTTCTGTTGTGCTGGGATGATTGATTTACTTGTGATGATATTAATCCCAGGGTCCAGTTTTCCCCCCTTCAGGACATATGCCCTGCTGTCATATTCAGGATTTTGGTTTGACATCCTCAATTATCTGAAATTCTCCTCATCCTTGACAGAAAATTCTTGCCATCAATGTTTGTTTTGTGGTGCAATTAAGAATGCTCATTTATGTTCGCCTTTATTAATTTCTTGTTATAACCTCTTGGCTCATAACATTCTTAATTCTTCTCTGGAGATCTTAATTCATTAATTTTAAGATTGATTTCTCCAAAATTAGAGCTTAATTGATTTTAGAGTGCATAATATTAACTATTATATAAGTCCAACATCCCCCTCTTGTCCAGCTCATATGTCAAATTCTGAGTCTCAGTACCAGCAGCTGCATAATAGCTTGTCTGATAAAGACCTTCAGCTCTTCCAGCTGATGAGTCGATCTGCATGCAGGAACCTCTTCTATGGTCCTTCCAGGACTCATACTCCAAGTCAAGTACCAGTAGCCAGTCCTTCTATGGAATTACTGTAAATGGTAGCCAACTCTGATGAAACCAGGTTAGCAGTTGTCTTAATTGATTTACGACCAATCTTTCCTCTGTCATCAATTCCTGAGTTAGATTTAGAAACTCTTCTGGATTTTGCTCTATTTGCAGATACTCCTACCATGATCGTTGAACCTTTTTAAGCAATTCCCTCTGCTCTCAATTGTTTGCTCCTCACTGGATTGGGCTTGCTTATGGAGTTCCTCTTTTGACTCAGTCAATATTACAAGTTAGCTTTCTTGGCCACCTAATTAGCCAATAGAAACAGTGTATATTTCGAACTTCCCTATGCAGAATTAAGGGCCCAAGTCACCAAAACTTTGTCCATAGCTCTGAACTCTTCTGATCTAAATACATCCTAGATCGAGATGTTGCAGCCTATGCTATTCACTTTGCTAGACAAATTCTTCAAAGTTGGGCCATGAAATTTCCAGCCTCCCCTGGCTTCCATCTCTCATTCTGCTTCAGCTTCCAAGAAGCTCATAGTCGTCGCTTAAAGGATGTCATTCGCTTCTTGCATAACTATCTCATTTCTGGCACATCCCATAGGTATCCTCCACTGATGGCTGTGATAGGGAGCATGATTTGGCAACCCCCGCCTAGTATCCCTTGCTCAATACTGGCCCATATGTCCAGTGTTCTTGACAAAGCCCATTGACAGTGCTCAAGACCAATCTTCCAGATCTGGTGCCATATTGTAATTACTTGGGGTTATTTTCTGACTTCCTCTTCTTGTACTGTTGCTTCCCTCCCCCTTCTGGGTTATCATATTTGGCATCTTCTGACATTATAATTTCTCTTCCCTTGTCGCTTTCTCACAGGGATCTGTGTCCGCTCAAAAAACTTGATTTCATGTAGGTCTAGCCCTCACTAGCGTCCAATCTCACATAGATTTTAATGGGCTATTTACTACTACTATGATCCATCCTCCCTCCCCCAAGAGGCGACATAGGCGGAATCATCCCCAAATCAAGGATAACCAATAAAAATAAAAAATATAAGATATCATTTTTCTTTGCGTTTTTAATAATCTTTTCTCCTATATTCTTATCAATTTTTTATTTTTGCCTCTCTTTTTTCCCCATGTGATTTGACCTTCTTTTGGTTCAGCAGTCCATCTTTTTATTTTTATTCCCCCAAACTGGATCCTAGGTATACTTAAACCTACCAGTTTTCTATGGTTCAGAGGTCTTACTTTTTAAGACTTAACCATATAGTTTGGTTCAGCGGTCCTTTTTTTGGACTTGACCAAATCATTAGGACATAACCAACGTAATGGTTCAGTGGTCCTTTGAGAGCTCTTTTTTATTATTTTTTTCATTGATCCATTGCTTTAAATTACTTGGCATGGACTCAACCTATTATCCTTCCTTTCAAGAGGTTCTTGATGGTATAAGCATTTGTCGCCATCTTGGTATTAATATTGAATGAATCCACCCACAACACATCCAAATTGTTTCTTCTTCCAAAACCATGCATATCGCAATAGGCAACTCTCACCTATTTGGTATTCTAATAAGGCCAGTTGGTTCTTATTGCCCATCATTTTTGTTAGAATCCTTTTCTTCAAAGTTGTATCAAATTCTTGCAATTGCATTTTGATCAGGATATTTTTCAATTGGTTCATGTACTGCTTGGCACTCATCCTCAATGTTGGTTCCACCACCAAATATAAAATTGGCAGCAACGCGACCTTCCTTCCATATAGTAACTCAAATGGCATTTTTCTTGTCACCATATGATGACTGATATTGTAAGCAAACATCGCTGAGCTCAGGTATGTTCCCACATGAAAGTTCTTCCTGCTACCAGCTTCCTCAGCATCATGGCCAGCGTCCCATTAACTCGTTCTACCAGTCCATTTGTATCCAGCTGGTAGGGTACAGACATGACTCCTCAGATCCCCATTATTTAATTTAATCTTGAGATCACATGAGACATGAAATTTGTCCCATTGTCGCTCAGCTGGACTTGTGGGCATCCATGTCATTATACTACTAGATCTAGGATAAACTTCACAGTTCTGGTAGCATCTACTTTCACTAGGGCCTTTATCTCAATTCATCTTGTCAGATGATCGATAGCAACTATTATGTACTTGACTCCCCCTGTGCTCATCTTCAGTGGTCCCATCATGTCAATGGACACTGTATGCCAAGCAAAACTAGGGCGGACCAGTTGGTATCAAGTCATATTCTCATGTGGCTTATGAAACTGGCACTCCACACAACAAGCCAGATAGTCCACAACATTTTAGTTGATGGACTCCCAATAGTAGTACTGGCAAATATGGTCTGTTGTTTTTCTCAGGCCTCCATGCCTGACAACCTTATGAGCAAATTGAACAATAGCTGCTCATTCTGAGCTTTGGGAATAGTAATTGCTTCCCATTGATCATCTTGAAAACTTGTCCATCCATGGTCTCAGTGTTTTCCATCGAAATTCAAAGCACACCTTGGATTTTTCAGAGCTTGTTCCTGATTTCTCCATTGACCATTCTCTGGAATAGCTCATCCGCCTGCTGATATACCATATGGACCATTGGTAATTGCGATAAGCCATCCACATTCTGATGAGAATCCCCCACTCAGTGAACTATCTCATAATCATAAGCCTATAGTTTTAGTGCCCATTGGGCCAGTCAGCTTTCTGGTGATCATAAATTGTGAAGCCAACGCAATGAAGAGTGGTCCATCACCACTTTAATTTTCATTCTATGGATGTACACACAAAACTGTTTACAGGCATAAATGACCACAAGGAATTCATGCTCAGTTATGGTGTGATTCCTTTCAGCGGCTGAGAGTGTCCAGCTCACATATGCCATCATATGTTTATCCCCAAGTTTATCTACTTGGCTCAATATGGCGCTGATTGCCATTGATGAAGCATCAGTTTGTATAGTAAATTCTCGATCTAAATTTGGATATTTCAAAATTGGAGAATCCATTAAGTACTGGCATAACTCATGAAAGAATTTCTATGCTTCTTCATTCATACGAATACTTTCTTCAGATCCTTCAACAGATGAAATAGGGGCTCAGAAATCTTTGCAAAATCCTGAATAAATCTATAGTATCTGACCATTCAAGGAACACTTGGATATCTTGGACACTCTTCAGCACAGCCATTTGCTCTATGGCTTTGATCTTCTAAGCTTGCGACTGCAGTCCACTAGAGTGATCATGAATTTCAGATATTCCAACTCTTTCTCAAAGAAGTGACACTTTCTTGGCTTAATTTTCAGGTTGGCATCAAATAGTCTCTTGAACACTTCCTCCAAGTGGTGCAAATGATCAGTAAACGTCCTACTGAACACATTGATATCGTCCAAGTACACCAGGACGCATGACAACTTCAAGTCATTTAGTATTGTATCCATGGCCTCTGGAACGTCGCAAGCGCATTGCACAGAACTTGGGGCATCTTTGTCGGTTGATATAGCCCCTTCACAATGATAATTGCGCATTTGTTGGTCCTCTCTTGGAAAATTGATTTGTCAATATCCTGATATTAGATCCATTACAAATAAATACTTTGCTTCTCCCAATTGATCTAGCGCATTGTCAATTCTTGGTAGTGGGTACAAATCCTTCTTTGTAATCTTGTTCAGCTTCTGATAATCAATCACCACACGATTAGAGCCATCCTTCTTCTTCAAAATAAGAATTGGACTCGACCAGGGACTCAATGACAGAACTAGAAGCCCATGCTTCACTAATATGCTGATTTCTTCCTCCACTACCGCTTCAGCTGCCTTCAATTATCAAATTGGTCTCATCCTGATTGGAAAATTTTCCCCAGTATTGACTTGTGGAAACATCTCTCATGCATCCCAAATCATGGTCATCCTGGGTGAATACTTCCTGATACTTTTCAAACAATATGAGAACCTTCTCCTGCTGTCCTTCTGTCAGATCAGCGAGTTGCTATCAATCTACCAATAGATTGATAATCTCAGTTACCTCAGCCAGTAATCCCATTTCATCAAGGGTCCCAAAATTGAGGAATTTCCTCAGTTCAGATGTCAGGATTAGGTGAACAAATGTGACAATCTGATTCTTCTCAATCTTCATCAATTTTTCGCTTAAATTTGCCAGGAGAACTCAACTTTCTCTATGGCCCAGCATTATTAATCCAGGAGCCACCCAAGGCTCTACTCTGGGCTTTTTCCAGGGGCTTATAACTCCCCATACAGCAGCTCTGGTATCTTTAATGTCAACCTCATGTCAATTATTATTTGTGATCTGGTAGTATGGTTCTCGCATTCTTGATCCTCAGCAGAATTCCCAAATTTTCTAGGATTTCCATTGGCATCTCTCATCACTTCTGGCTGACTAGTTGGTATTGAATTGTGACAATGCCATCATTGTATAAGAAGTTAATGAAGTTATTTCTCCTATTCAGTGGAGCTTTTTCATCCTTCTGATAAACTAATGGTAACGTCTAACCTAATATGGTCAACATATTATCCTTAAATTTGCATTTAATTCCATATTTCCATAAGAATTCCGCCCCTATCAGAATATTGTAGCTTTAATTGCCCAAAACTATTGGTGGAGCAGATACCACCAAGGATCTGAATCAAAGTGGTAGAGCACTAAATGCTCCACATAAGATGGTGATGTTTGGACCAGATGTCCTGTACTCTTTCTTGTGTTCCAAGTTAGGCGAGATCTTAATCTCTTCACCAACTTGGTTGAGACAATATTAATGGGCGCTCCACTGTATACAATCGCCCTCACATATACTTGATTTGCTAGTATATCTATATACGTACACTTGGAGTATTGTAGATAGTATTTACTGAGTGTATAGTGGCATTAACAGCCAAATTGAGGTGTGAAAGTTTGAGCCAATAAATCAGGGAATGATTCCTTGATTACGCTGAGGGGGATTGACAGGTTTGCCTCATCTAATCGACCTTTAGTCAATTCTTTGGGATTATCTGCAGCTCAAATCTTGTCTGCTAGTTGTCGGGCATATGGATGAGCAACTTCTTTAATTATCTAAAGGTTGATCCCCTTTTCCCAGATCTTGTTACCACATTCACATCCAAATTAACTACTTGATACAGCTGATCCTGCACGTCTTCATCCACAAACAAATCATTGATGTCAGTTTCATTGTGCATAATATTGGGAGGAACAGGTTTCTCCGCAGCTCAAGACTATCCTCATCTAGGCTGCAGGCTCTTTTCCCAACTCCTTTGCAGGTGCAGACTCAAACTCTTGGACCACGTTAATTTGATCTTTGGGTTTCTTTTAGTGCACAGCGAAATGGCCTTTTCCTCACACTGGTAACAGACTTTATCCTTCTTATTGATCCATTTAAAGTCTTTGGGCTTATTCCCTGGCACAACTCAGCTATTCATTTCCTAAGCGCCCTCATTCCCCTTTGTAAAATTTTAATTCTGTACTGGATTCGATATAAAACTTCTATTCAGGGCATTAAAGGTAGCTCCCAAGATTTTTTAAATTGTTTACTATCTGAGAGGTGGTAATTTCTGTCGTGAACACAGAAGACATCATTTTGTGCAAATTGTGGTAGGGCCAAAGGGCTACTTGTAGTGCAATTTGGGCATCAAAATCATCCAGCACTTTTGCTTCAATTAGGGCTTTAATTCCTGGTAAAAAGAATCAGCAAAGCTTGATAAGAATTCATCTTTATGGAATTGAATGCCCATAAACTCATGATTGCGCTTCAACATGTGTATCAGACTTCTGAATTCCTACATAATGGCCGCTTTGGCCTCTGTGTATGACCAGCTATCTCCCTCTAGATGGGGAAACACTAGGTTTTGACAATTGGTATCTAGGTAATTTATCCTTGTTAATGCCTTTTGACAATCTCCATATCTATAAATTGTCAAAGCAAATAGTTGGAAAAACGCAGGGGCGTTATCCCAATGGAAAGTCAGTAATTTTGGTGCCACTTTGAATTCCTCTGAGGTTTCTCTAGCCCCCTCTCTTGGTTCAGATACTCAACTCACTTGGGGAGTAATGTTGGACGTCTTTAAAATAGCTGTAAAAGCAGGCGGCATGTTTCTTGGGTTGTCATCTTATAACTAGGGTCTAGGGAGTTCATTCTTTGGTGTCATTAACCACATATGACTCACACTTGCATTTGTGAGTCTTCAACTCCTTGACCTGTTTTATCATCAGCTTTATATCTGCGCTGAATTCTCTTAAATGAACGTGATCCACTTCACACTCCGTTTTCAGAAATAAGACTTCTTGAACTAAGTCCCCTTCTTTTTTCTTCAATGACGTTACTTTTCCAAGTAGATCATTTTTTAAAACTCACGACATTATTGACCCCTTCCTCAATCTTGGCAACTCTCTCCTATGAGGCAGCATGTTTCAATGATCCACTGAGTTCAGAGCATTCTGGTTAACAATTGCCAACTCCTTAAAGAGTTTTCTTATTTTGTCCTTATATGAAATCATGTTCTAATATCTTCTACTCAACTACACCCCTTTAATGAGCACCAATTGTTAAAATTTATAAGTTATCTGATTATTCTTGGACAATAGCCCCTAAAGAATATATTACTGCACAGGTTTGTTGTTGTGCAATTCTCTGTGTTGTTTGATAGTGAAAAATGATATATTTCATTTGTTAATAGTATGGAGACTATTATCTGTAGTTGAATTGAATTACTAGAATTTGGCCCAACACTTTGCTAGTATTTCCTCTAAAATACATATGATGTCTGTCACAATTCTGATATGACTGGATGATAAGCCCTAAGTCATTATGGCGGAATGGATAGGATCTACTGAGTTTAATATGAGTAATGATTATTTGAGCGCCTCAAGATGAGGCGATATTAGGTTGTTGGTAAATTGCCTCAATTATGTAATCATGAAATTAATGAGTGGAGAGTTACCAGAACAAATGAGATACGGTAAATTAGATTACTAAGCCATGGAAACGGTATCATCTGAAGTTGCTATGATATAGGCGAGTTGAGATGATTGAGAAGAGGAGGTTGTTATTAGTTTAAAGTAGGCAGAACAGCAAGGACCCGCTGTATTGATTATATTAAATAAAAGAGAGTTGTGGGAGCGAGTGCTCCGTATTTATTTGAAGTTTATTCTGTTGGTTCAAGGATGACAATCATCACATCATTGGTCCTAATTGCTCTGTGGGTTGAACCCTGTGAAAAATCCTTTGGAGTATTTCTTATATACCACCAATTTTATAAACATTGGTGCTCACTACAGGGGCCCATTGATCAAATATAAAAAGATAAAAACTCAGTTGCCAGCTATGCTGCATCCATATTGTTTTGATAGATCTTCTACAAAGCACTCTGGGCCAGTTGCCTATGTGGAGCTAAAACTAGCGTTGGATGCTGTGCTTAAAAAACAAGATGAGCTGCTCCAGGAGGTTTGCTGCAATAAGCTGTCTCCATTTGATCACAAAGAGAATATTCATAGGTTCTTTAAGCGATTTGAAGTTGCAACAGAAGGAGTCTTGGATTGAAGGAGAGCAAAACTGTTGATGTTTACCTTAGATGTCAGAAGTGGTGATCAAGTCGTCTGTTACCTTTCAGGCAGTTCCATTACATACCAAGAAGTCAAAGAGACAGTGCTGCAGTTGTTCGGCGGAACTGCAAAGATATTACAGTGGAAGGCCAAGTTTTTGACCATTAGTTTTAGTGTAATGAGACCCTCACCACATTTGCTAAGCGATTTATAGTTGAAGCTCACATGATAATTAGGGCTGGAATTTTATCCAAATCTGATGTGCATATTGTGATGAGTTCTGCTGTGAAGCCATAGCGTGAATTACATAATGTTATGACCCCACTGTTGGATGAAGATGTACCTTTGCTTAAATTTGTCCAGTTTTTGCGCCATATATCAGCCAACTTCCCTCCACCTAATACCAAGTGGAGTTCTTCATCTACCACCACCAAATCATCTTTTTGTGGAACTTTGTCAGTCCAGTTCAGATTCCACCAAGTTACCCTCAGAAGTTAAAAATCCGCCCCATACCTGCTTATCATCCCCGGCCCAACTATCACCATAAACCTGTTTATGCTGATCACTTCCAGCCCACCTCTCAACGTGGCTTGTTTCAAATTAATTAGGGACGTGGGCCCTATGGGGTCAGCTGTTTCAAATGCAGTTGACAGGGGCATTTGGCACGATGATGCCCCAACCAACAGGTCTCTTGAGTAAAGCTGGAACAGTACTGCCAGGGAAAAGTCAGAGCGGAGTAGAGATGGGACTCTCCATCTCCACTATACCAAACCCAAACGTCCCACCTGAACCCATTTTAGAATATTCAGCGGAAGTTCCCTTGCACAATGAGTCAGTTTTATATCAGCAGCCAGTTGGGCTGGGGTGAATGTTTTGACACGAGTGCAGTCTGAGGCTATGGTGGAAGAGGGGTCTCAGATGCAGGTTGAGCTGTATGCTTGCCAAATGTTCAACCAAGTAACCCCTGAAAAGTTAGACCCCTCCTCAGATGCACCTTTCTTGCAAGCAGTAAGCATCGATCTTACGGTCAAAACTATTATAAAACAATACCCCAGAATTGGTGAAGGGATTGCATGTTTCCTTGGAAACAAGGACTTCTTAAATGTCATGTTATAAACAGTTGAGATGCGTCTTACTCCAAATGTACTTACTGTGATCTGGTTGTAGCTAAGACTGAGTCCATGCCATCATAGATACCGGTGCCCACATCAATATAGCCCCCACCAAATTGATGGCCAGGTTGACATTAGAACTGGATGTGGAAAACTGGATGGTATACGGCACTGCTGGAGTGGAAAATATGGTCTCTGAGGGAGCATACAGTGCGCTTCCATTGCAGTTTGGTTCTATTGTCATGGTAGCCACAGCTATAGTGTTACTGAATAGCAATTACAATCTTTTAATTGGAACTGCATTCTTGTGACACTATGGGGCTGTCATTGATATGATGGACAAGACTTTTGAGATATTGGGTCAGCGAATCCCAATTCACTTCACCTCTAATGGATTGCCAAATGATCTGGTGCATATGGGGAATATCAATCTAGCTTATAGCGATGGAGTAATCCCTGTGCGCTACCATCATTTAAAGGGAAAAACTCAGGCCCTTCCCCAACATATTTATGAATATCAAGGGCTGCCGCTCAGAGCTGCCAGACCTATATCTATTCCATCTGGGCATCAAGTTATAGTGAGCACTGACTTGGTGTAAAATTTACTCTAGGTTGATTATTGGCTGTCAACCCAGTAACCTTTTTACTGCACAGATTCAATTCCCTTGTGTATTTTGTTGCGTTGTATAGAATGTATTAATTGATAATAGCATGGAGACTATTATTCATAAATTAGGATTGAACTATTATTCAGCCCAACACTCGTCCAGTATTTCTGATTATTACTCTGTAAGTTGTACTTGTAGGAATTCATTCCTTAAACTCTTGTCCACCTGATCTTCATTAAAATACCCCAGTGACAGTCTTTCTCAGCCCAAAAAATAGTCTGCAGATAGCCCTGATTGTGGTTCCTTCATCTCTAGATCCCCGCTCAAATCTTTACTCTTCTCTCTGAGAGTCTTCCAATTATTGCCTTCTACAATAATATCCTTGAGATAGAATGACACAATAGAAGCTGATAGTCTAACTATACACTGAATCGATAATATAACTGTAGATTAAAATATTTTTGTAGATAATAATAATAATAAATTTAATGTTCTTAATATAGTAAATCCTAGGGAATTATATAGTATGAGGATTTGGCTGTCTAACCCTCAGTTGATACCTCTTTGATGAAATGAATACATTGCTGTTATTTCACCCATCCTCCTCTCAGCAGCAATGGTCTTCCCCAGCCTGGCTAGGATTCCGTCGTTGGACATCCTCAAGACCTCAAACAGAAAGAGTTGGAAAATATGTACCTAACGTTTTCCTCTCAATCCAAGAAATCTGACCATAATTGGCTAGCGACCTGCTTAGGTTTTGGGACTTTTTACCTATTATGGCAGGTCACTTT